>JAQZBX010016315.1:0-36611 GCA_029593785.1 Cabassous unicinctus | reverse complement strand
GCTGCGGGGTGTTGAGCAGCCTCCCTGGGCTCCTCCGCCCACTCGATGCCAGGAGCAGCGCCCTCCCCAGAGGTGACACCCCACGATGTCCCCAGACACCAGCAAGTGTCCCCTGGGGGCAGAGTTGCCCCAGTGTGAACCGCCGTCCTGTTCTCTTCTGTAACTTGCTTTTCCACCTCTAATAATCTGACATTTCCCCCCTCATCGGTTCTGCTGATTTTTATTTTAGAGCCTAGAGTCCAGCGTGGCGGTGGAGGGGCAGATTTCAACACCAGGTAGGTGTCATGTTTACATGTCATAACAAAGGGATTATAAATGCTTTCAATGGTTTTAAAACAGCAACTCTCACTATATGCTATGAAAAGAATATGAAAAAAAAAATCTGCTTCAAATCCAGTCTAATTATTTTATGAAATAGAATTAGCTTGTTTCCAAAATTAACTTGCTCTCTTGAAATAATTTATAGCTTTATTCCTTATTTTCCTCAGGTAGCTGTATTAAATGCTTCATATCTTCTACTTAATTTTAAAAAGAACATCTTTAAAGAAATATTTTAATCTCTAAACCTGACTATTATAAACTGCTGATTTTGTTAAAACTGATGAAATGAGTCAGGATTTGTTGAGCTCCATTTCCAGAAGTAATTTTTAGACTCAGATTATTTTATCCCTGATTTCACAGCAAGAGAAAAGAATTGGGTGAAAAGCAGTCCATATAAAAATTAGGATTTATTGAATAAAAAGAAAAAAACAAATATAAAAACAGTGAAACAAAAAGAAACTTATCATCAAAGTAACACATTGGTATGCTAAAAACCAAAAACCAATCAAAGCAAGGCAAACTAAGGAAAACTAAATCAAAAAAGACAAAGCACACAAAAACACACACATACACACAGCTTAGTAAAAATACACTTGCCAGATATATGTGAAAAGATGATCCATTCTCCATTTTCTTTATTTCTTTTACTTCAATTAGACAATTAACATTTGGAGGGTCCCTGTTATGGGCCATGCAGTTTTCACATATTTTCTTATTTAATTCTTACCATTAACCATTGAGTAAGGTTTATAGATGAAACTAATAAGAAATCACAGCTTAATATGTTAGAAAATGAATAATTCTTTTTAACTTCTTGCTATTTTAGTAAAATAAACATAATTAAAGCTATCTTTTAGCCTTGTTTACAGAATTTTAATTTTAATAAGTAGATTACCTTACATTGTAGTAAAATGTAGACATCCTAGCCCATATTTTTCTGACACTTTATTCAATACCAGGAAAATATTTTTCCTAAATTATGGATTATAGAACACTATATTCATAAATATTCAGTGAAATATTATATTCTACTTAATTTTATATCTTTGTCAAATTAATTTGGAAAATTATGTATATTACTTACTGTGTTCTGAAACTCAAAAAGCTGAGTAGCTTATTTTGTGATCTGAAAAGCCCTGCCGTGAAAAAAATCTTAAACACTTAACCAAATGTTTCCCAAACTTTTACAAGCAAACCTTATTTTTCTAGTATTTGGGGTTACCTGATAAAGCTTAACATAAAATCAGGTTAATGATTTAACTTTTCCTGAATGAAATGCCAAAAGGTCAATTCAAACTTTATTGACTGTTCAGGAAGCATAATTGTTGGATGTAGGATGACCGAATATCTGAAACTAACTTGTTTCTCTCCCGGTTGTTAGGATACAAAGGAAAGAATTATATGTAAATTAAAAGATAAGGAGATTCAACCCATTCTTAATGTCAAATTCCAGTTCTTGTGGTTGAGAATATTCTGTCGAAGCAATGAAGTATGAAAATATGCTTCAACCAGTTGGCTAGACCTGCACAGAAGAAGCCACTTGCTGTCCTCCCTTCAACTTGCTTAATTAACATAGAAAATTTCCCACCCAGGGGTGGAGTTATTCACCCCTTTTTTAATCATGCCATGTATGTGCAAATGTGATTTCCTGAACATACTAATCATACAATTATATAACTAGCTATATATGATCATCCATATGCATAAAAGCTAATGCATAATCAGAAGAAAAGCTAAGTAGTAACTTAGGTATTTAAGCAAAAATAAAACTGCAGCATGGGGAGTCGTGTTTGAGTCACTTTAGACTGATCTTGGCTCATACCTCTGCAGACATAATAAATGTGAGTTTACCTAATTATCATGTCAAAGTTTTTTCTCTGGTTATCCCCAAAAGCCCAGCTTTAGGGCCTAACATAAACATTGCCCCTGATATTAGATTTGAAGCTTTTTACCACAGGTAATTAAAATATATTGAGAATGGTTTCTGATTTGATATTAAAGAAATAAGACACTATGAAAAATTCTGACATGAACAAATCCAAGCCTTTGAATAAGAAATGCTATAGGAGAGCATAGAATGAAATGACCATATCAAGTGTAATTGCAAAGAGTGATTTCCTGGAGTAAGTGAGTTTTGACAAATTAGTAACTTTGTTATGATTGAAATCTTTCCCTTTTTTCTTTTTTCCAGACTCTACTGATTCTCATTTACTTACTTAATGAATAGTCTATGTTTTATTGAGTGAAACAATATATAAATATATACTTTGTCTTTTATATTATTGCTTAATATGTGTCATGTTTATTAATTATCTACATTAAAAACTTTTACAGAATAATTTTTTCAGAGGTCTCAAAAAATTTACCTGCTAAATATTGAGTTCTCTGGCATGGTCTGCTTTTCCCTAAATTATGAAGTCGCTGATTTTTTTTCTGGAATCTGGAATATACTGTTATCTAGAATCCATCCCCTGAACTCACTCTACTAAGCAAACTTTCCTGGTAGGAGAATCCAAGAGATTCATAATTGTGTGAATTTAGTTTACTGTGGATTGTTTTTAAAACAATTGAAACTATGCAGTTCTCTAAAGATGCTGGTAGATTGAATTCATACTTACAAATTGTATTATTTGGTGATTTTCTGTTACCCTTTTTCCCTGTAGATTTCTTATAGGGGAACAACATGAATGGATGACAGAAATGTCACTATGATTAAAGAATTCATCTTCCTGGGACTGACTGAAAACTCTGAACGGAATACTGTCCTTTTTGCACTGTTTCATCTGCTCTATCTCATCACTGTGGTGGGCAACATTTGCATTATCATGATAATTCTGGCTAGTTTCCAGCTCCTTTCCCCCAAGTACTTTTTCTTTACTCAGTTGGCTTTCTTGGCTTTCTGGTATTCTTCAGTCTTTATTCCAAAAATGCTGGTGAAATTCTTAGCAGGACAGAAAACCATCTCCTACGAGGGGTGCCTCCTTGAGTATTCCTTGGCTGACATGTTCCTGACAAGTGAATGCTTCCTTCTGGCTGCCATGGCTTATGATCGGTACCTTGCAGTCTGCCACCCACTGCACTGTACGGGTCTCATGACTCCTACCTTCTGTATCCACCTTGTGACTGCTTCCTACCTAATAGGTTGTGCCAACTCTCTCACACTTGACTGGCTTGCTCAGTCTGTCCTTCTGTGGGCCCAATGTCATTAAGCACTATTTCTGTGATATCCCATTGCTCTTTCAACTCTCCTGTTCTGATAACCAATGCATTGAGGTTTTATTTATTGTCCTCTCTGGAATGACATCCATGACCACCTTTCTGATAGTGGTTAGTTCTTATCTTGGTATCCTTCTCACTGTCCTGAAGTTACACTCTGTAAGGGGCAGGTATAAAGCCTTCTCCACATGTGCCTCCCACCTGACAGTGGTGACTCTCTTCTATGGAACCATGATATTTACTTATCTTGGAAACAGTTCTAGCTATCCACAGGACAGAGGCAAAATCCTATCTGTGTTTTATACTCTTTTGCCGCCGATACTAAATTTTCTGGTATATAGTGTGAGAAACAGAGAGACCAAAGAAGCAATGAGCATTTTTAAGAGAAAAATATTTGCTCAGTAACATGAATTTTCAAGCAGAAACTTACTTGAAGAATAAGTAATGGCATTATAGGTAAGTTCATTGTTCAAATAACTACAGGAGATGTGGGTGAAAAATGTAAGGTATTTTCAAAGAAGCTTATTTGAAGAAATATACTCATTATTGACTTTGGAAAAATATGTGTGTGTTTGAATATATGCCCTAAATATTATTTTCAATGTCTGTTAACTTAATATATAATCAATTGATACCTTCCTGCTCTGAATTGATTAGTTATAAAATATGATTGTCAGTTTGGCAAAAGAATATAGAAGAACTAGTAGGTAGACAATCACAAACACACAACACAGACACACATATGCACACACACATAAAATTGGGGGAGAATTGGTTACAGAGCATGCAATGTTTCTTCTTCCAAGAGCTGAACCATTTTACAGATGAGTGAACAAAAGAGTTAAATCTTATCCAAGATCAGACAACACCAATGCTTTGGAGCTAAAATTCAAACCTGAATATAATCATATAAAGGTATACAGCCTCTCTCCATTTTACATAAACAAACAGAACTTCTTAAATTTCTTTAGTATACCATATTTGTTTAGAAATGTGAAAACTAGAATACTTAAAAAATAATTTTTAATTTTTATATGGCATCCTCACTTCTTCCAGTTCTTTAATGGATATACCAAAATAGCAATATAAATGTATTTTTATTCAAAAATACAATGGGATTCCTCAAAAATAGCCTTCAGGAAACTTCAACAAAACATTATAAACTATTAGAATAAGTGTAACAGTTTGAAAATGCTGATAGCTTTTTTAAAAAAATGTTGATAATTTTCACCGATATTGCTTATTTTCAGCCATAAACCCGTATGATTTTTGTTATTCTGTTCAGTTAGTCATTTATCAAAAATCCTTCCAGCACCATTGTTATCACTCTAATTGTTAGGATAGCAAACAGCTGTAGTTAAATGACACCTTATAAATATATAGTAAACAATAATTTTGGGTTTGTGAAAAATGTATATTTCTACCAAATGGAAAAATATTTAGTGCATAGCAATAAAACTTATCTATAAGATAATATCTACAAAAGTCTATGGCATTTTTGTCTTGCTGCCTATCAATTAAATTCATGTAAATGTGTAACAAAATGTGTTAAAGCACATTTTATTTCATTGCTTCTATACAGCCCTGATTTTCTTCAGGAATAACTCCATTTGTCAAATATTGTGGTCTGATGCCCCACATCAGCATACGCATATACTTTGATAGGATGTGATTATTTTAATCAAGTTTTCAAAAAAGAAACCATAGCCCAATATGCAAGTCTTTATGACATGGCATAGCAGCTTTCTGAATTATCACAAAATAATAATTATATCTGCATTGGCTCTATCAAGGTATCCATCTTCTGGAATTATGTACTTAAGAGCTTACATTTTGACAAAGCATTTTATAGCATTATGATAATATTTGTATATAAAACTTGTCCACATTTAGGTTTTTTAATAGGTTCCTAATACTCTATTAATCTTTACTTATATACAAACACATAATTTGAGAGTTTGTCAAATTATTTTCCAAAAGATTTTGTGTAAAACCTAAGTCCTTTAGCAATACAATACTTATGTTTACTTAAGAGTTTAGTTATATCCTAATCAATTTAAAAATTAATATATATATATATATATATATATATAAATTTCAAGGAGGAAGAGAAAAAGTCAAAACAAACAAATGAAAGTTAGTGAAGATACAATGTGTGATCTTGCTTTTATTTCCCTAAATTATCAATTAATTGAATTAGAAACAATTTGAGGACTTAGGATTTCTCTGTTCTTTTTCCTGAAAAATGGATTTGGAAAAATGGTCATTTGACCAAATTCAGTGTTAGAATCACACAAATAGAAGCTTGATAAATAAAAGTTAGGGGATGAAATCCAAGGTAATAGGTTTTCTGACATAACATAAAATTATAGATAAAGCTATTGTTTAGGGATACTGTTAAAAAAGATGAGGGACTCAGATATCTGTAAATATTTCTTACTTGAGCTATAAATTGTTAGTAGGAATTTTTTCCCAATGGTTTTAGCCTCTAAAAAGCGTGAAGTCAATTTCTCAAACCTAGCAAGATCTTACATTACAAAGACAGTTTCTCAAGCAGTTACATAACTTTATACGAAGCCCTGGACAAAGATTTTACCTAAGTGTTTTTCATCTGCTCCTATACTGTCTGACCATCTGTTTCTGAAAAGATTTTATGATTAAATCAAACCAATATTTTAATCTAACTTTACAGCATGGGAATGAATGTGGTCTCTTTCTTTAGCTCTATAGCTAAACTTTTAAGAGTTGTGCTTCATTTTGTTGCTAATAAAAGCCTTTGTTAGCAATGCCATGCTGATAATAAAAAGTAATAATAGAAAAATAATTTGTATGAGAAGGTGCTGGTGTTCTACTTTAATTAACTGTAGCTAAACAATCTGGAATTAATATTTATAGTTATGAATATTATACTTTTAACATGTTCCAATTTATTTAAGCTCTTTTGCAGGGGAAAGTAGAAAGAATAATAAAAACATAATTTGGAGAACCA
The DNA here is from genome assembly GCA_029593785.1 of Cabassous unicinctus. Taxonomy (NCBI): domain Eukaryota; kingdom Metazoa; phylum Chordata; class Mammalia; order Cingulata; family Chlamyphoridae; genus Cabassous; species Cabassous unicinctus. Next base: position 30,085 of record JAQZBX010016315.1, on the reverse strand, counting down.
CAGAATTGAAGGTTAAGGGCAAAAATAAAAATTTTCTCTTACAATTGGAGGGATGTCATGGTGAAAAGGATTAGATTTGTATTAAATGGTTTCAAGGGATAAAATTGTATGAATTTAAAATTTTTTGAGTCAAAGGCATTTAAGAAAGTCAAAGAAATATAACGTTAGTAATATTTTCACTGCCTAGATGCTATGTGGAAACAAATTTTGACTCACTATAATAAGGTTTACAATATATAATATCCCAAAGTCAAGTGGGATTATCTTGAAGATAAAAACCCCCATAAGTGAAAGATTCAAGCAAAATCTGGACAATTTAGTGAGATTTTGTAGACAGGAGTTTGAACATCAGACAGATGGTTATGGTTGTGGCTTCAGGGTATCATTTCAACAATAAGGCATTCTACTGGTGGTTATCAAATAGACCATAAACTATGAATTTGGAAAAAGCTGTTAAAAGATCTCTTTTTTTCTGCCATGTTCTTCCAGAATAAAAAAAAAAAATTAGATTTGAATGGAACCTTATAATCTGTTCTGCTCTTAATGAGAAAATCAATCTTGAAGAAAAAAGTTGTTGGCATTAGACCTCATTACTCATTAGGAAAGTAGTGCCATCTTGAGTTTCAGTGCAGAATTCTCTTTTAATTGCAAGTACAGTTAGACAGAGATTTGTTCCTCAAGCCAATTGCAGCAACTAAGAATGTCAATAGAGATACATTCACAATTTTGTTGGACACTTGAGTATTTTATATCTAAAAGTGAGTAAAATGCAAATATCCAACCCAAGAAAAATATTTCTCTTACTTAAACTCAACCTTTTAAAACTAATATCACGATTGCTTCTGCTCCCAATTTCTATTATTTTGCCTGGATAACAGTGTTTCCATGCACTCAGTCACGTAAACCAGAATCCTAGCAAGTCACCTTGAATTGATATTTTTTACTTTCTCTAAATGTTTATTGGATTAGGCCATATTGCTTTTGTCTCCCAAATACCCTTCACATAAATGTTCTCTTTGTTATTAATCATCATTTATACTGCCTTGCTCCAGGCACTCACATTCTCTAATCCTAAATACTGAAATAGCCTTCTAATTTCTTTCATTTTTTGTAGCCTGCCTAGTTACTCTTTAATGTATACCCAATTTTACCTCAGGAGAAATTTTATAATCATAATACTTTCCTTAATGCCACACTTTGCTTAAACTTTTTCCCTAGAATATTATCATTCTCAAAGTCCTAGAACAAGCATCCTTACCTCTCTCAAGATTTTCTTTATAATTTCCATAAGGAAATTGGATTACTTCCTCCATTGTCATGTACAAATGGATTACAAATTTTTGTTTCCACATCTAACTCCTCTTCTAGAACTTTTATTCCTATAAGGGAAAAAGAGGATCTTATCAAACTTCATAGTCAAAGAATTCCTGGGAATGTGACTTATTTAGTAGAATATAGTAGATGCTCAATTTTTGCTTCTAAAATAACCCTGAAAGAAGCAGTTACATGTTCAGAAAATAAGAATGCCACACAAGGTATCATCAAACTCACAAATCTGAAGCCTTGTAACCCAAATGAGCTTTATATTCTCTAAAAGGATCAAAAGAGTATTATTTTAGACCCAATAACAGCTGTGAGTAATGTATAATTTGTCTGAGTAGAAATCCCTTCAAATAAGTTCAGATACATAATATTTTAGAAGTCCTACCAATTTTGCAAAATTGTGAAATTGGAAATTTCTATTGCTTGTCAATTCTGTAAAAAAAAAATTAAAATCATGTATAACTTATCAACTGATTTTAGGCCACTAAACAATTGCTCTTTGTTACTCTCTAATTATTTGAATTTCAGTGCGTTCTGATTACTAGCTCTTTAGACATGAATCTTTCTCTGATTTGTGTTATTGCTATTCAACAGGTAAGTCAAAGGGCTGAGTTGAAATAAATGGCTGGGTCCAATTGAACTGAAGTGACACTCTTCATCCTCTCTGGATTTGAAAATCACCCTGAACTACATGTTAACCTTTTCTTGCTGTTCTTATTCATTTACCTATTCACTGTTTGGGGAACCTTGGACTAATAATGTTAATTAGAATTGACTCCCAGCTACATACACCTATGTACTTTTTCCTTAGCAATTTAACATTAATTGACCTATTTTATTCCTCTACTGTGATACCCAACACACTGGCCAATTTCCAGTACAACCAGAAAACCATCTCTTTTGTTGGCTGCTTTGTTGAAACGTACTTTTTTTGGTTTCGTATGTAGTCAGTGTTTTCTTCTGGGCTCAGTGGCCTATGACCGCCATGTAGCAATCTTCAATCCACGACTCTATTCAGCAGTCATGTCCCAGAAAGTGTGCAACTGGCTGGCAGTAATGCCATATGTGATAGGCTTCACAAATTCTCTAGTATCCATCCGCATGATAACCAGTTTGGCATTTTGCAATTCCAGTATCAATCATTTCTTCTGTGACAGCACAGCTTTTTTGGTCCTGTCCTGAATAGGTGCATTCAGCACAGAGATGGTGATCTTTGTCTTAGCTGGATTCACCCTGCTTAGTTCTCTTATCATCACAGTCACTTACATTGTCATCAACTCAGCTATCCTAAGGATCCAGTCTGCAGGGGGTATGCAGAAAGCCTTCTCCAACTGTGTGCCCCACCTCCTGGATGTAACAGTCTTCTATGAGTACCTGATTTTCACATATTTACAGCCTGATAACATATCCTCCCTGATCCAGGCTCAGGTAGCATCTGTTGTCTATACCATCGTCATTCCAATGCTGAATCCACTGATCTATAGTCTGGGGAACAAAGACGTGAAAAATGCTCTCCTGAGGGTCTTACATAGAAAACTATTTCAATGACAAATGGCTTTATGCTTTCACTGACTCTAACGATTGGGAATATATCATAAAACCCTCAAAAGGCAAAACAGAAATTAAATGATGACTTGGAACCTTGAAATTTGGGATGTGAATTAGGATCTTTTTTGTTTGTATTGAATACAGAATCACTGTATTAGGAGGTCATTTAGGCACATCAGTTATTCAGAGCATGGACATACGGATTTAAGTAAAGAAGCATCTGAACAGCACCTGAAATTTATGCCTTACTACTAATGTGGGAGCATGTGCCACCCTGTAACCTGTGAAAAATATTACTGTTGTTTGATATAGCTAGACATTCTGTTTTCTCAGCTAGTAGCAAATAGAGAGTAGAATATTAAGTCATGGGGACTCCTAAAATTTGCTAACATAAGAAATGGCAACTGATAGTCTGAAAGAAAAGCAGGAAAGAGTATAGAACTAATGAAAGTAAAGGCTCTGAAAATATTGGGTCAGGACTAATAAAAGTAAATGTAGGCCCCTTTGAATATACTGGGTCAGTTCAGTGAGGTGCAAGCAATAATTGATTAATGTAGAGAAATTTCTAAATAATGTGAGGTCTTTTTGTTTTGGTAGTTAAAATCATTTTTCTGTGATTAGACATGATTTTGATTTTTGGTTACATAGAAAAGTGATCTGTTTAATTAGAAGAGTATATTCTACATTAAAAATACCCGAGCTAAATTTCCAAGTAATTATACTGTGCCTTCTAACTTCAAATACTTAATAAACAAATGAGTGTGTGTGCATGTGTATGTGTTTACATGGAAAAATGAAGCACTAGCTATAGCATATTTCTGAGTTAGTTTAGAAATATAGAGATAGATACTTTTTTTCAAATCCAACAGAAATCCTCTGATAATATTGAATCTATAGTCTTAAAGAGAAAATAAGATTTTTGTTGTTCAATGAAGTGAGAATTGCTAGACCTGTAATTATTCTTTAATGTAAACGCAGATGAATGAACTCTTCCAGACATTGTACAATATCATTCAGTACTGCCTTTATTGTGCTTGAGTCATTTGTAGCAATCCAAGAAAAGAGTTGGGACATCATATTTATGCTTTATGGTGAAAATAATCAAAGATTAACTTGCTGACATTCTTTTTTTAACACAAAATGTGTGTGTATAATATTTCTCTCTCTCCAAAAGACTAAGATGGTAAGTGTCCTGAGAGAAGGGTTTTCTTATTTTTATTTGTTCTTCAGCACCTAGCAAATTATCATATACAAAATATACAAGTAAATATTGTTAGCATTTTGGCATACCTGAGGATGCATTTACAGATGCATTAATTTATTCCCATATGCTAATTAATGATACTTTTTTCTGCTTTTTCCTACCTCATGGAATTATAGTGATAATGCATTAAGGCCAATAACTCTGTTGTATTCATATGTATATTTTGTTAGGCATTTGGCCAGCCATGTAGACATTGGGATTTAATAAATAAAATTTTTGTTGACAATTTTATTTTTATAATACTTTTCCAATCATTTTTATCTATATATTAAATATGGCACAGTGATTTACAGATATATTCCCTTTCAAATGGTGTCTTTTCTAAAGGATTCAGATAGGGAAGTACGAGTAAACAGTTATGTTATATATACAACCTTACATAATTGGAGTCAACTGGGTAGGAAGTTCTCATATCTCATATATCAGAAACAAAACTCCTGTAAAGAGAAATCACTCTCAGTCTTGGGAGTGACTAAAAGTAGCAAATATGATGAGATTTGTGTGTGTATATATGTGTGTGCATTTTCTTTTATCTATATGACAGTGTTCTGAGTCCAGCAAGCTTCAGTTTACAATGTAATACTTTATATTATAAACTTTTTTAAACTATTGGATATCTTATGTAATTCTGAGGCATTATTGTTATATAGAGGCTACTGTCTATTCACTCACTGCTTTTTATTAAGGCTATATACAGTTTTTCACTTCTAATCATAGTGTCTGAGTAAGATAGGCTGCTGTGAAGAATTTTTTGTTATCATCATTGAGAATTATTAAACCGACCATATTTTCTGAATTTCTTTTTCTACCAGGCATTTTTACTTTTTCATTCTAAATGTAATGTTTATTTTAAAATAATTATGTAAAAATCATGATTTTCCACCTTATTTCTATTTATCCTGTTTCTAATTTGTATGTGTTTTGTTTTTCTGCAATTGCATTGAATATGTTTTCTTATTCATATCTTCTATTCATATTTCATATTAATAAAATGATGTATTTGGTTGTTCTTTTAAAATTATTGATGCTTTCTTGCTGTTCTGTTTATTGGAGAAAAAACATGTCACACTTTATTTGCCCATCATAAGATGAGGGAATATACTTTATTTGTACAAATTATGCTAAAATGTCCATATCTACACTTCTCAGTATGCTCCTTGTATTTGTATCTGATATATCTTCCAGCCTCTTTTCTAGCTCTTTCTTTGCACCTTCCTTTAGCCCCCAGGAAAACCTAACTTTCCAGAATGAGTCATGAATTTCTTTGCCACCCTTTGTCTTTCTCTCACTTGACTATCTTAAGGTTCTTCCTCTCTCCCATAGAGATGATCACCTCCACAATGTTTGGGACTTTGTCCCCAGCAATAAACATTGTTTTTGAAATTTGATAGATATATTTTCTTTTTTAACATGTTGAGAAAAACACTAACTTTATAACAAGTATGGCATATCAAGCTATAAAATAAAGATAATCATTTTGATCAGTTTAAGATAATTTTCATATCAATGGAAAATAAAAACAAAGATTACTTTTCTTAAATAGTTTTATTTAAAAAAATATTTAAGGAATTCCCCAAAACAAAATAGGTAATGAAAATAAAATAAATGGAATTAAATTGACTGGTTAATATTATGTAGATAAAGACTCACAAATATCCATACTCAATAACAGAGTTCTATTTAAGAATGGACTAAAGAATATTAGCTGATAATTGGAGAAAGTAGTATAAAATAAATTAGGATTTTACAAGCAGTATTTACCTTTCAATATATTGAAGGAGTGGGGTGGGTGGATAATGCAGATATCTGAAAATCGTCTAGACCACAAATAAGAAAAGGGGAGTAATAAGAAAGTAAAAATAATAATTCGATGAAATATAATATTAGAGTAAATCTAGGTTTATATTTATTAAGTGGAATAAATTCCCCTAAAAAGACAAGCATTATGAGATTGAATCAAAACTTAAATTCCAATATAAGATAGTTCTTATACTTTTAATAAAGACACAATAAAGCAAATCATTAGGATAAAAAGACACAAAGTAACCAATGTTATAGAAACTAGTTTTTATTATTCCATTTACCTGAGCCTCATTTTCTCCAGGTATTTTTATGATTCTCCACTTCTTTCAGGTTCCTCAAATGTGACATTATCACTGAAAATTTTCTGAAAATTACTTGTAAGAGAACACGTCTAACTGTCTCCAAAAACAGCCTCCAATTAGTTTTTCTCCACAGCATTTATCACTGTCAACACATATGTACTTCAGCAATTATTCTCCCTCTCCCACACACTAGAGTGTCTCTCCATGTCACTCTTATTGTTAGATCTCCTCCCTGTTCATCACCTGCACAGCCCACCCACTGCACAAGGTCTCTGCACTGGTCTAGAACACCTTCTTTCCATGTACCTGTATGACTACCTGTATGACTAACTATTCTCTTCTTCAAGACTTTGATCAAATGCAAACTTTTATATTGAGGTTTGCGCTGACCACACAATTTCCTCTTGCATCCTCATGCCCTTGTTTGAGAACATATCCACTATCATATCTTACATTTCATTTCTCTTTTTAAATAGTACTTTCTACATTCTAACATGGCATATCACTTATTTCTGTTTTTTTTTCTTCTGTTTTTCACAGCTAGAATACATGTCCCAAGAAAATAAAAATCTTTTATTCTTTTGCTATAGAATAGTGCCTGGTACATTGCATGTATTCGATAAAATGTTTACTGAATAAATGATTAAATGCAGTGACATGTTCGAATATACATCATCTAGTTTGAAATTAATCCAACAAGTAAAACACATTTCTGAATTTTAATGTCTGAATAACATAATTCAGAAGGCTAAAATTCCATATCAACATTTGAATCTTACTTTGTCTGCATTTATGGGTCACTTATACAAATTGGTTACAGATAATCCATATATTGCAATAAATTTCTAAAGTTTAATATAAAGAAGCAACATTTTCTGACAAAACTGAAATTTAATGTAAAATTAATATTCAAAATATAAAAACTGAAAGTTCAACTTGAAAATTATAAAAACTAATACTAAAAATGTAATCTTAAGTTATCCTTGGTCAAATAGGAAATAAAATTTTGATTACAGATCCTTTATATACTGGATTACAATATAAATAATGCATATCACTAAATATTAGATAAAGGTAAAATAGCTCTTAGATGAGTAATGGAAACATTAAGTTCTTGTATTCCTAAACAAAAAGCAAAAAATAAAAAGATGAATTACATTTATCAAAAAAGGAAAGAAATACAACTATAGAATGATACTTTAATAAACTACAAAAAATATTTGGGAGAAACAAGACGGAGACAAAAACATGGGGAAAAGATGTAATAAGCTGGAGATGAAACTATATCATCATTTAAAACAGAGGAGATTTAAAAATCTGGTCAGACTTTGGCTTTTCCATCATAGAGTAAGAAGCATGAGAATAACTGTGACATCATAAAAAACTAAACATGGACATATGCACATGCAAGTGCTTTCTGGCTTTGGACAATAGACAGCACAGTTCAGTTATTCGTGAGATTCTGGAATCATGTGAGAAGAGCTTTATGCTTACACTGACTTTATAGACTGCTCAGTAAGGAAGTAAAGAGTGTAAGCAGAGTATAAAGGTCTGAAAAGGTCAGAACTAAAAGGACAGAAATTGTACTTTCCAGCAGCTGAAGAAGTAGAACAATCAAGACAGGGGACCCAGAGCAGGTGCTCCAGATGCCTGTGTGGGGATTCCCTGTAAGTCTTAGGCTGAAGACTGAGCTGCACATGTGCAGGAGGGACTATACAGGCATAGTCAAGAGACCCTGGTACAGGGCTGAGAACAGAATTACAGAGATCATGAGTTGATGGAAGAAGTTGGAGTCATGGACCCACCATTATGAAGAATATCTCTGATTGACTCAGGCATGAAGCTGAGACAAAAAAAAAAGACATACATTAGAAGTAAATACCCTACCCTGGAGTAAAAGCCATACCCTAGGATTAAGGAAAAAAAAAATCTTCTTTATCAAAGAAAAAAATGACACCAGAGAAGTTTAAAAGGCACTGTCAGTAATTCATTGTGTACCAGAGCAAAACTGAATAATCCTTAAAGTAAAACAACATAATCCAAACCCTCTATATCAGTCACAAAATACAGTATATAATAAAAATACTACAAAGAAGACAAAGCAAGAAAGTGTGAACCATATAAAAAAATAAAGAAGTTAATAGAAATATATTTCAAGATGATAGAAAATGGAAGGTAAAAATTTCTGAAATGAAAAGTGTGGCATATAGGACTTGGCATTTTCTCCCCAACCCTTCTTGTTCTTTGCCCCTCTCCAAATTGCAGCAATATTTCTGACTAGTTAAAAAGGCAAACTTGGGGAATTGGTCATGAGCTAGTGAGTGAGCAGTAAATCCTTTAACACTACATTCCTTATAAGTTCTGCTGCACCTCATATGCTTTCCCCATCTGTAAGTGGACATGCATTATTAAAGACCCCTCTTGTTTTGCAGGGAGAGTGGACAATTGAGCTAAAAAAAAGGTTGTATTTCCTCCCACTGCTGAAGTTGAGGACCCCACATATGCCTCCTAAATAAATGCTCATTCACCATGCTGAACTTGTCTGAGTCTTTCTTTGGTGTGACATATCCACCTTAGTTGGGTGAAAAGCTGTCGTTTTTCTACAGTGCCTTGCTATATTCAGGACAAAAGTTACATGGAAGAACTAAACTGCAGATTGGAAGCATAGAGGAATGTATCAGTAATATTGAAATCAGATCAATAAAATGTTTTCAAATGAGAAAAACAAACTAAGTAATCAAGAAACATAGTGTAGTGGGTCAATAAAATAATGAGGAAAAAGTGGATGAAATCTTACAAAAAGTTTGAGAAAAATATCAATTTACAGATCCAAGAAGTTCTGAAAACCCAAAACAGGTTAAATCCAACTCAAACACACACACAAATAGGTATGAACCCAGGCACACCATACTCAAACTACAGAAACTGAAAGATAGAAAGAAACAGTTAAAAGCAGCTATGGTGTGGGTGAAAGAACATATTACCTGCAGGAAATAACATATATTAATATATATCAATTATCCTATCAAAAACCTTAAGACTAGAAGACAAAAAAATCTAAAAAATAGCAAAAGACAAAAGGAAAAATAACTCTATATGTAGTGAAAACATTCTTAAAAAACAAGTGTGACATAGATGCACTTTAGATAAATGAAAGTTCAGAAAACTTGCTGCCAAAATACTGCATACAAAAAAGCTAACAGAAGTTCTTCAGGCTAAAAAGCAAATGATATCATAACAAAAATTCATGATATGATAGATAGGAATGATATTCAGAAGAAAATGTTTCTATGAAAATCATTCAAAAAATTACCAAAAGAAATGAAGTGCATCAGGATGGGAAATACTTATAAATTCTGCAATAGACAAATGACTATATACAATAAAAATAATGATATTCTATTTTCAAGTTTGTAATTTATATGAGAGGAAAATATATGGCACAATGGCAGAAAAGACAAGAGATAAATGGAAATAGAATGTTTTAGGATTCTTACACTTTATGTGAAGAGGTACAATAATAATTTCAAGTACACTAACATAATTTAATAATTCCACTTACTCAAAAGAGGTATGGTTTAAAAAATCCAATACAGATAATAAAATTGGATAATATCTTTTTTATTAACCCAAAAGAAGGCAAGGTAGAAGTAACAAAGGACCAAAAACAGATGGCATGAATTGAAAATAGCAAATCTATAAGTATTTTAAATGTAAATGGACTAATCTTTCCAATTAAAAGTCAGAGTTATTGAGTAAACTAAAAAGTAATAAACAATTATATCATATTTCTAAGAGATACAAAAGTACAAGGAAGAATAAATATGTATTTTGTAAATATAAGCATATAAAAACTGCTGTGGCTATATTATGTTACAAAGAAGACCTCTGTATTCCAGAGGTATGATGGATAGTATAAAATAATAAAGATCCAATTTATCATAAATATATAAAATCTTTGATAGAACTTCAATACAAATGAATAAAAAATTGACAGAAAATAAATGGAGCAAAAGAAACTTAAAAAATATTAAAATTGAGAAGTTGTCAGAGATAAAGTTCCAATGGTTTGCTGTCATCTAAGATAAAGAAGTCAAGTCCTCTTTCTGTTTCTGACACCTGATTTTCTGTCAAAATTATTTTCCTTTTAGAAATGTTCTGTTGGAATCCAGGCAATAAAGATTCAATAATAACATTTTAAAAATCATTAATTCTGTAAATTAGTAGTTCTTTAACTTTTATTTATATTATATAAAACCTAAGATTAATAGCTATAAAGTTGTTTTCAACGCTGGGAAGAAAAATCCACTGACTTTGCAAGGAGTAAGCAGTGCATTTTGAGGTGTCATTAACGTAGAAAATTACCTATAAACTCTAATTTGGTTTTAACCCATGGTTATATACTGTCAAATAAATTGATGCTGGCATTTTAGTCTCCTAATAAACCTGTCTCAATCTCACTAAATTTGTGATGAATGAAAAAAGTGCCCTTCCAAAAGTTCATAAAAGATAATTTGTTAACGTCTTTATCCACACCACATATTCTCTCCTGAAATTCTGGAGTGTGAAAACTTTTTCCTTAAGAATTACTTCTCAATCTTTTTGAAAGCTGATTTCACTAACATTAATTAATATGAAATTTGAAGGAAAATATTTGAACTGATTATGTTTAGAGAAAGTGAGCTTTGACCATTAATTAAATATCACAAGTCTCAGGATTTAATTTTACTTTCCTTTGAATAAAATAAAAACCAAGTATACTAATTGTTTTAAAAAGTCCACAAATATTGTAATAGATAAATACAATAATACATCTGCTGTATAGATGAATTAGGTGACTGCCAAACAGAATAAAGAGGCTGCACCATGTTTTCCACATGATGCCTCCGAAACAACCATTCATCAGATGGTGCACACTCCTAGAGGGAAGTTAACTGTGGGGCACCATCCAATGCAAAATAAATGAAATTGTAGGTTTTACAAAAGGCTAATTAACTTAGGTCAAATTGTATTATAATTATTTAATGAGAAAATCAGAATCAGCTACTGAAATTCAGTATGATAAAATTATGCAAAAACGTAAGTAGACATATAAATAAGCATTATATAGACACAGAAAAATAATTGGAAGAAAATACATGGGAAGATTAAGAACAGTTACAAATGATTTTTATTTTCTTTAAATTTTGTTTTTTTCTAATTGTGTAATGAACAATGTTTCTCCCATAAGAGAAAATGCCAAAAAGTCTTCCTTGGAAATTGATCCCCAGGGTGAGCAAATGTTGCATTATCAGCAATCCTCCATATAAGAGGTCCAGTGGTATTATCAGGGTGAAAGACAAAGGGATGCTCTGCTCTGCTTATATTCACAGCAGCTTCTTGAAATTCTTGTGAGACATAATTCTAGGCGAACTTCCCCTTTGATCAGGGACTGACCAAAATTTTAGGATGATCTGTTTTGCTTCAAGATAAAACAAAAATGCCTGCATGAAATATTAATACTAATTTAGTTCAAAGGGAACAAATATTTTATTACAGAATTTTTTGGCTCCTTATATGTTTTATGCATTTTATTTGTGAGAAAAAATTGAGGGTGACAAATTTCTAGACAGATGCTCTTAGAAGAAACTTTTTCATGAACTTTTGTTTGTGGTGAGTATTATTCTCAAAATTAAAGTGTTTTACTTCAGATCAAATAAAATGTGCACATTACTAGAAGCACATGCATATGCATACCATTTATGCCTTACCTAAGTAATGCCAAGTTTTGTGGAAATTGAAATCTAGAATTGATGGAATCAGAGCCTACAAGCAATATACATACATTGAAAATATAATATTTGAAGAAATCTGATATCTTCCAGAAGTGAAAATTACATGTGATCTATAATTTTAACTCATTCAAGTAAAGTTTTCTAAAATTGAAATTCATGATTTGTTATTTGTGTTAAATAATAATGAATACAAAATAAAAGTAATTGACTTTAAAACTTTTTCTATCTTTGTTTATTATTAGAACTTATCTCATTTTTCTGAAATTAATTATAAACATATTAAGTGTTGTGATCATGCTCTTTGAATTCTACCTCTCTTGGTAGAATCACAGAGTCAACATTTATTATATGACCCTGGATAAATTACTTAAAACTGTTCTGCCTTTTTCTCACCTAAAAATGTAGCTAATCGTTAACACTTATGGTGTAATATTTCCAGGTGGGTTAAATGTGTTAATAAAAGGAAGCATTTATATTAGTGGCAGGTCCATTCTTCTTATGCAATATATATTAACTTCTATAATATAATATCCAAATGATGATTTATAACTGATTTATATTTGGCAGTAACGCCAAAATTGTTCAGTCATATTTTGCAAGCAGCTTTTTGTTAGGAATTTCTAGAAGCCCTAAACAAAAAAATTTGAATGCCAGATCATTCATACAAACACAAACATTTGTGAAGTCATTCATGTTAAGTCTCACCTTAGACTTCTTACAGTTTACAAGAGTTGAATGCTATTATGGGAAGCAGGAATAGCACAAATGTGCCTGACTTCATCCTTATGGGACTGACAGACTCTGAAGAGATCCAGCGGGTCCTCTTTATGCTTTTTCTCCTGATACACTTGATTACTGTGCTGGGGAGCACAGGGATGATTCTGATAATTCACCTGAATCTTCAGCTTCAAACACCCATGTATTTTTTTCCTCAGTCACTTGTCATTCCTTGACCTCAGTTACTCAATTGTCATCACACCGAAAACCTTAGAGAACTTATTCACTTCCACCAAGTTTATTTCATTCCAAGGCTGCTTCAACCAGATGTCTTTTTTAACTTCTTGGGTGTCACTGAGTGTTTCCTTCTCTCTTCAATGGCCTATGACCGCTATGTAGCTATCTGCAATCCTCTTCACTTCCCAGTAGTTATGTCCAGGAGTCTTTGCTGTCCTCTCATCACCATGTCCTATGTGATTGGCTTTACTGATTCTTTGGATAATGTACTTTGTATGAACAGTTTGCATTTCTGCAAATACAATGTAATTCATCACTTTTTCTGTCACACAACCCCAGTTTTAGCCCTGTCCTGCACTGACACTCATAGCATTGAAATCATGATGTTCATTGTTGCTGGTTTCACCCTTATGGTGTCTCTTATCACAGTCTCTGTGTCCTACATAGGCATTCTCTCTATTATCCTGAAAATTAAGTCCACCTCAGGAAAGTACAAAGCCTTCTCTACTTGTGCCTCCCACCTCCTGGGAGTCACTTCTTTTATGGCACCATGATTTTCACCTATTTAAAACCAAGAAGTCCTACTCCTTGGGAAAGGATCAAGTGGCTTATGTGTTTAATACTATGGTGACCCCATGCTGATTCCACCCATTTATAGTCTTAGGAACAAAGAGGTGAAAAATGCTCTCATTAGACTCATGCAGAAGAGAGCAGAATCCAGGTAATTGAAATGACAGTGATGCTGAACATTTAAGTGCACCTGCAACTTTTGTTATGTCCTGTTGGATATTTACTTGGATCCTCTCTAAAATGCTCAGATCCTTTAGTTTGTATTTCTGTTGAGCCATCCTTTACTTGGCCAAATGTAATCTTGAATAGTTTCATAATTATGTTTTTAGAAATGCAGTTTGAAATGGACCATGATATAAGTTTTATACCTGTTATGTATTTCTTAAGAGCAACTAATATGCAAAATAAGAAAATGTAATGTTGTCTTTTTAAATTGTTTCACTTAAATCCCCATGAATGTTCCAATCAGAGAATTTTATTATGAAAAATAGCTACATTTTGAAACAAAAATATTTCCCAAACATAATTCATTTAAGATATAGAGAAGAAATACAGTGCAGAGTTGAGAGTATTTACTTAGGAATCATACATTGCCGGGTTTAGATTCAAAATTTTTGCCATGTGACTCTTAATAAGTCCCTGATAATTTAAGCCTCATTTTCCTCAACTGTACAAGATAGATACTAATTCCTGCTCTGTAGAGTTATTGTAACAATTAAATCAAATGAGGAGTATAAAGCATTTGATGCAGTACAATATACAAGGTGAAAACACATTTTTATGATATTTTGAATACACAGTGGTTTTTGTTATAAAGAACATTCACTGGTGTTTTATAAATTGGTTTTGTTAACTTAAGTAATAAACAGAGAAATAATTAAAAACGAAAAATGCAAAACTCAGTGTTTCAAATATTTGCACCTACGGCTAAGTGAAATACTGTGCAATAATTAAGTTATAGAAAATGTGTGATATAATTAAGTTATAGAAAATATGTTATATGTTAACAATGAAGAAATTTTTGAAATATTGAAAAATATTAAATTAAACAGAAATCCTTACAATATTGTGCATGTACTTCTAGACTTACTAATATGTAGGTATATACATATATTGTACTTACAAATAAATTTTGGTTCTTTTCTATGTTATCTTTTGCATTTTTTTTTCCAATTAGTATAACTTTTGAGAATTTCTTTGTCATTTAAACCTGTGAGATTACTGTGTGCTTGGTAAATTGGGAAAATAAAGACTCTCTTACTAGCTGTAGGACATGGAATTTTGTAAATTTGCCAGGTTAAAAATCTCCAAGCAGTAATATATATTTGGTGTCTAATTGATAAATATTTAGAAAAATACTACCTTTCTCTTATATGTCAATAATAAAGTATTTAGTTGAAATTCTGTGTATTTTAGAAAATCATTCTCATTGTTCTAATTTCTATAGATTTCAAAGTTCTTTAAAAATAAATAAATTCTTGAGTTAATTTTGGGTCCTTTGTTTCAAACTTTTTAATAGAGAAATGTTGAAAAACTAAGAATTTTCAAGGAATTATATGTTCTGGAATTTCTTAAATTTTTAATGGTAGAGTCTAAAGTTTCAATTTATAGAAAATAACCTCTATATAATCTGAAAATGCAATTTTATTTTTCTCTTGTTATTCAAAGTTAATTTTTAAATGTACTTTTTTATTTTTCAAGGATTTTATTATTTGATTATTTAAATTTTTGTAGTTGTACATAGATATGTCATTTGCCTTCAAGCAATTGTATTATAAAATTTGTTTTTTCTGGAGCATATATAGCTTAAGTGGTTGAGTGCCAGCTTTCCACATATCAGGTCCTCATTCAATCCCCAGCCCCAGTACCTCAAAAAAATGTGTTTTCCTTTTGAAATTTATATTAAGATTTTCTCTATATAATAATATCTGGTTGTTTTTCCAAAATGTTTTTTGAATGTTTAAAATTAAGTTCAAGAGTAAAATGTTTAAAAATATTCTGGTAATTAAAATTTATTTAATTTAATCTAATCTTCATTATATTTATGTCTTATAAATAGTCTTCGTTATAGTTATATTTTCTCAATTTATTTTTAAAATTGTGCCTTACCATATATCAATAACAATTAAATTTACTTTAGTACGCCTTTTTTTTGCTCTAAAATAAAAAGTGTATATTTATACAATCTTTATTTTTCTTTCTTTTAGTTTTTATTTGCAATTAGAAGTATGTCTTCCATAAGCATTTATTCGTTTATTTATTTTTTAGGAGGTACCAGTGACCTTATACATGGGAAACTGGCACTCAACCGCTTGAGCTACATCTGCTCCCCAAGCATTTATTTTTTAATTCTGTGCCTTTTTGAGTTATTTCTCATCTTGAAAGTGCATTTGTCTTTCCTAATATTTAGAAAATTTTTCTATCTTTGTGTCCTTTCATTTTTATTAACTATGCTTTCTTTGTGATAATTTTGTCATAAACTCTTCTTCCATTTATGGCTCAAGCCAAAAAATGCACCAACCTAAGTTCCAGTTTTTAACTATTTTTAGAGCAATTAAATATTTAAAAATCCAACAATTGTTATATTTCCTTTGAATTTTACATATTTAGTGTTATTATTTCTTTCAGTAGAAACAAGAGTCATTCTGTTTACTTAATCTTTCTGCCTGGAAAATTTTAGAGTACAAGACTGCTAGCTATAAATTATTTCTCTCTGTGTTTTTTATGTATTAATTTTCATTAAAAAGACTACTTTTTTTTATATTCGAAATATATTTCAGTGGATATTGAATTCTGTAATGACTGTTATATTTTAGTACTTTAAACATGTCCCTCCATTGTATTCTGGCTGTTACATTTTTTATCACAAATCTTGTATAATTTTCATGGTTTTTCTTCTGTACAAGATATGTATTTTCCTCTGCCTTCATAATTTTCCACTCGTATCAGTTTTTCAGCGATGAGAACAATGACTTTATATGTTTTCTTGTAGGTTGATTTCCTATTTGTACTTATCATTCCTGGAGTCTTCTAATATTTGTGGGCATGTGGTTTGATGCCTTTCTTTATTTTTAGAAATGTTTTTGCCATTATCTCCTTTAATATTTTGCCTGATGCACTCTCTGTCTATTCTTATTGTAATATATGTATATTTTGTATACATCTATGTGTATATTAAGTATGTGATATGTATCAAAGCAATTGGATATCATTCACTATATATTTTTTTCTTTAAGTCTTTTCTTTTGGTTAATCCCTTTTGGATATTCTTCAAGTTCACTGATTCTGTCTTAGTCTGTTGAATTGGCTCTACTGATGATCCTGTTGATGAAATTCTTTGTTACTTATATTGTGTGTGTGTGTACTTTTAAAGTCCTTTTTCTAGCATTTTATTGGACACTGTCTAATAGAATACATCCCTTATGATGAAATTTCTCATATATCTATACCTGTCTTTATCCTCTCCATTAGATCTTTTAACCTAACAATTTTCAAACCTCTGTTTTTCCCAACTGACACTTTACCTCACACTTGGTTTTCACAATTCTTTATAATGTATCTGTATTTTTCTTATGTGCTTGTATGGTGGCCACATCTTTCTTACACATTCTGCCAAAGTGAAACAGTTCATTTGCCCCAAACTTTTCTCTGAGGGGCTAGTCACTCCTTGGTTTCTGGTGTCTTAGGTGTTTCCAAACTCATCTTGCTGGTGGGCTCATGAAAAGTTATGATTTTTTTTAGATTATGACTTTTTAAAAGAGTTAAGTTTGAGGAAATGTGCTTTGAAATTTTCTAAATCCTAAGTAGAAATGGAAGTTTTATATTTCCTTTTAAATCTTATTCATGTAGCTGTGTTTTCAAATATCTCCTTTCTGGATAACTCCATGCTTGCCAGTACAATATCTATCTGGGTATTTTAGGTAAAACTTATATAATTAGCATACTTTAAAATCTTTTGCTCTCCTCCACCAACTGTTCATCCTCATCCTCCATACCACCTGCCCTGCTTCTTCCCCTCCTCCTACTTCTCTGTCTCTTCCTTCTTCACTTCTTTCTTCCCCTCTTCCTCCTCCTCCTACTTCTCTTCTGATTCTTCCTCTTTTTTCTTCTCTTCTTCCTCTACCTTCCTAGTCTTCCTCTTCCTTCCCTTTCTTCTTATTCTACTACTATTGATTCTACTTCTTCTTCTACATTCTGTATTGTCTTTGAATATTGGTCACCTAGGCTCAAAACCAGTTCAATTATTCTGCAAATCCAATGGAAATCATTTTTCCCAATATTTCTTACGTACTTTCCCTTTTCTTCCTTTTTTCTAACTTGACAAAATGTAGACTGTGCTACTTCACATGACATTTTCTGGAGGACTTATAATGCTGTTAGTAGAAAAATCAGCCCATTCTTTCATTCTATGTCATAATGTGTTCGAAAGCAAGGATTCTGTAGCCAGGAAGTTCAGGTTTGAATCCTTGTATCTTTCTTAAGAGCTATGTGGACTTAAGCACAAGCCTTATAGTTTATTTGCCTCTGTTTCCTCAACTGTGATTATAGGTTATAATAGAACCACCTCTTAAAGTAGTGAGGATAAATGACTTAGTATTTGTAATGTACTTATCTAATGTACAGTAAATGCAAAGCTGCATATTACTGCTTAAAATTGTTATAAACTATTACTTATTACTTGACTCAATATTCAATCAAAAATATTTTCTGTGTAAACTATATGTTCCAGTTCTTATTATGTCCTGGGATACAATTGTGTGGACTATCAGACTGAATTCTGTCTTTATACAATTTACAGTGTCAGTGTCATGGTAGAGCTAGGTAGTAATCAAATATTCACAAGAATAAATATGAAATGATGACTGTGCTAAATGATATGAAAGAGTGGTTCCATGGGTACTGGGAAATCAGTGTATTCAAACTAGAGAGAAAGTACTTAGGTGAGATGTGAATAGTGAAATTTATTAATTTGAAAGTTAAAGAAGTCATTAGTCCATGGTGAACTTTGAGAGAAAATTAAAAGAGAATGCTATTTTTCACCACTTGGATTCTACTTTTAGTACAAAAAGTGGAGAATTTCAAACATGTTAACATGGTGTCCATTTTTATATTATGTGTTGGATGAATTATGGGCCAGATATTACTGCCATAAATGAGTACATCTTTCCTCCTGGTATTCATCACTTCCTTTCCTACAGAAATATTATTGTTAATTTGTAAGAAACTGATAAACCAGGGGATAAATTCATTTGAAATTTTTATCTTAACAATTTGAAACATTTATTTGAATGTTAGAAGCCTTAAATATGATCCCAGAATGATACAATTATTTTCATTATTGTAAGAGTTGGATATTTAGAAATACTTTAATACTTTTGAAGTACTTTTGTTCTTTATTCCAGAATAATAGTCTCAAAAAATAATAATCAAGAAAGTAAAATTTTAATATAATGTGGCTTGTAGTAGCTTATTTTTTTATGTCTTTTTAAAGCACTTTATTATGATGTTTCTCACAAATTAGAGAAAAGCTTTTTTCCCAATAAGATAAAATTTTTATAACACAAATGAAAAGCACAAAGAGAATTTGGCACCATAACCCTGAAAATCTTCAGAATTTCTGATTTCCAGTTCTTTTAAACTACGCACCTATGGAGTACTCAAAGCTTTCTGAAAGAATATCAAGCACAGTAACTGCTGAAATGATAAACCACAGCACTGTTTTTAGTCATTTAATACTCCATATGTTCTCACACAGATAGTAATATAGCTCATCAAACGTTAATCTTCCCTTGCAAATAGGCAAGGATCAAGATTAAATATGATATGATACTATCAATTTTTTTGGGAAACAAGATTTACTACTACCAAAGCAGAACAGAGCACATGAATGTTACTAAAGAAAACAATTCCTTTTTTATTTAGATGGCTCCAAATGTTCAATATTTTAAGACTTTTCTATATACACTAGCATATAATCTATGTTTCTTTTATGAAAGAAATATACAAACATTAACCTTTATTATACCTCTGTAAATAGGGCATTTTCTTAGAAAAGGGGCACACTCCTGGCATACTACCAGATGACCACAAGGAATGAATAGAAACGTCTTTGTCCATATACACTTTAAAGTGCTTTCTGCTTGCAACTTCCTCAGTCATTCTCCAGTGACAATCCTGAAACATCTTCTGTTAGAATATACTTCATATTCTTTTCCACAAATAAGTTCTTTTATAATGTAGAGTCAATATCTTTTAGACAGCTTTTGAAGATGTTGGCTGCAGCATTTCCTTTAACTGAAACAGTATGAATCAATTCTCTTGCTTGTAAAAGTTTCTGTTATTTGTTTAATAATATCATGTACCTGCTTATTACTTATATTGGCTGTTAAAAGATTATCGAGGATATGAAACACATATGTCAATGGCTGAAAGAGAGCCATCCTATTCTTCCAAATTAATGACAGGTCATGTGATGCCATTTCTTCAGTTTGTTTTTCCTTTTCCTCTTCTCTTTTTCCATCTTTGGCATTAAGAAGTGCTGATACAATATCGCTAACTGTTTTATAATTCTTTCTAGTTGTTAGGATTTTACTTTGAACTCTCTGTTTTACCAGGCTTCTAGTGAAGCCCATTTCCAAGGCAGCTTTAATCACAGGTATATTCATCATGAAGACATCTTCTGAAGAACTTTCTGTAGGTCCAAAACAAACACTTGGTGAATCAACATTTTTATTTCCAGCAGTGACTGAAGTTGACAATAGCTGTTCAAGAAGATGAGGATACTTAGCTTGAATCTTTATCAACAAAATCCTGCCCTTTCATGTTTCATGTTTCAAGATGTGAGTTTCAAGAACTCACATCTTGAAAACTAGGCATGTTCTACCCATGGATCATATCCAGTTTCCCAACACTTCAAGCCGCTGTCACAACAAAAGCACAATATCATCACTGCAAACTATGTAATAAAATCCCACACTTCCAAGCTGCTCAGGCTGAACTGGAACACTAGATGGTCAGTAAATAAATTTTCTCAGTCTTGATGCATGTGTCTGCATGCTCAAATTTGAAATGCTAAACCTCAGGGTTTCTAGAGAATTTTCCAAAAGGGAGAGTTGGGAAAATGTTTCAGGTGATCTGACATAGCATCATCCTTTGGTTTCCAGTTACTCAGTTCCCCACCACAGGCAAAGCAGGCTACCCTATCTCCGGGTGCTACATAATAAAAAAACCATCTCTTGCCAATTCTGATGGTGACAAATAACTAATGGCCACATATTATAAGTAAGAAATCTGGCTTCTTCAGTACTCATTGCATAAGTGTACAGATTAGTTGTCAAGGGGAAGAAGTCTTCGACCACTCTGGAATTAACAGGGTTTGATGAAAGGTTGGAATTCAAACCACTGAATGGGCCACTATATTCAAAAGTGGGAGATAATGAATGTGCAAAACTGTTTCTCACTGGAGAAGTATACTTAGAAGTGGATCCCAGACTAATAACTGAAACCAGATTCTGAATAAAGTTACAGCTAGGACAGATGTTTAGGCTTTTCAATAGCATTGTCTCCTTCTTCCCAGTTATCCAGCAGACCACAACAGAAGCATTTGACCTTGCCATTCACACCAGTGTAATAAAAACCAGCATAAGCAATGATCCTTTCTGAAATGAGAATACTGGTAGGGAAAGTTGAATATGTAAGATTTCTCTAGAGTTCACATGAAAAGTCATATTTCATTTTTTGTTTGTTGCTGTTTGTCCAATTTGACAAGAGTGTGTCGTCTTCCATTTTATTCACAAAATTTTAATGAGAGGTACCTGGGTAGTTTTGTGAATGAGTAGGTGATTTTCCTTAGCTGGCTAAAAGCCTTCACATGAAATTTCTTATCTCTTTACACTAAATTAGATTTTTTTCATAAAAAGGAACCAAGTGATAGCCTCCTACTTATCTAGAATTCACTAAACCTTCTTTAGTTGATTTATACCTGATTTTACACTAAGGTATGATGACTATCTCTCCTAAGTTGTACCAAGATGAAATTTAGTACTCTTTGGGATTATATTATATTATATAGGTCACCCAAGTGCTATATACTTATAATTTAGTGTAATACTAACTTAATAACCTGAAATAATTTATATACTTCTGAAAATATATTTTAAAAGGAAAACAAATTGATTTTTAAAGGTTTATGCTGCCAAAAGTCTAAGCTACTATAGAAATATTAAAGTATGCCTTTAATTTGCTTTTGCTTACAAGCTACAATGCCTGGATAACAGGCCAATTTTTCTTACTAACTTTGTATATCACTTTATGTTACTTGCTGAATTGAAGGTATCTGAAGGGATATCTCCATATCAGATTAACGATAAATTTTCCAGAGCAAAACCTTCTTACATTGTCTTTAAAAAATTAACTAACCTATTTTTCATTTAAGAACAATGCATTTATATCACTCATTTTGTAATTAATGGTGAATCGATTCATGAAAAGCTATAGCTTGTCTTTTCTAGTGTCATCACAAATGTTAAAAAATATAATACTAAAAAAATTACTGTTATGTGTAATATATTGGTAATTAATCCCATTAGCCTTTCTAAAAACTCTTCCTGTTTTTAAACACAATTATTTTCAAACTCAAAATTACACTCCACAGAATTCAAATTATTTACCTTTATAAAGTTTCTGGGTTTCAGTAAAAGGATTTATTACCACAGGGGGGCTTAAAAATAAAAATAATTAAAAAAAAAAAAGGAGATTCTTCAGGACTGTAAAATCACAGTGCAGGTGCAGCTGCATGGAAGCTGCACACATGCTCCCTATTGGCTTCCCCACCAACTGGCAGCTGCGGCGTACACAGCCACCAGAACAGGCTGGGCCTGGATTGCCAGTAAATTAATTTCTTTATAGGACCACATGTTATCCACATTATAGTCAGTGTTGTGTCTCTGAAAATTTGTTTGTTTGTAGTTGTTGTTTTTAGAGGAATTTTGAGTATTTACTACAGCACACAATAAAACCTGGTTGTTCCAATAGAATTGTATGAATTCTCTTTGCAAAACTGAATAGAGATTATGGTCATAAAAATTATTTGGTTGTATCTCAATTTAATAATTCAGAATAAACTCTTTGATAAGTTTTTTTTCTGATGGTATTGATCTGGTGGAGACATAGGCTAAGTATCTCTGCTGGGAAACAGGGTATTCACTTGAAAGACAAGTAAATTTCTACAATTAATATATCTTCAAGTCAACAAAACTTAGGAAAAAATTAACAAACCAGACTAAATAAGGCTTAAAATATACTTTTATTTGTTTTTTCAGAGCATGAATTATACACTCAACAAATATTATCTCATCATCAATATATTTTGGGGATATTCAGAATGGATCCAATCAGTTTCTGTGACTGAACAGTAGAAAGGAAATAATGGAGTAAAAAATCTATTGTGCTGATGCAAATATTGCAAATGGCATCATCAGAGGATAGATCAGAGAGAACAAGTACACTGGTATAAGTAAATAACACTTGGGAAGTCATTCACAGGGATTCAGGAAGAACAATTCATTTCATAACAAAAGCTGAGGACTTACTATAAACAAGGTAAGGCTATATAAAGCCATCAAATACTGAGTACATGGCCTCTAATTATATTTAACAAAAATCAAATTACACAAAGACTAACAATATTAATGTGAGTTTATCAATGAATATTTACTATAGATCAGTTTGAAGATAGCCATAGACAAACAACTGACACAATTTATCTACATTTGTAAAATGTTGCATTGGAGGGATGATTGATGCTTTCTTTGGAAATATTCTGGGATATGTAACCGGTATTAACAAAAAAGAATACATTTTCTTCTCTTGTTTCTCACCAGAAAGATATGAACTGACCCTCTACATTCTTTTCAGTTTTACTCATTGCTAAAATTGTACTTTATTTATGAACCAATTTCTCTCAAACAATTTTTTCAGTGCCTCCTTGACAACTTTGTTCCTCAAACTGTAGATGATAGGATTCCGCATGGGAATAACAATAGTGTTAAATATACAAACTATCATATCATAGTGTAAAGCTTAACTGGAACTTGGTCTCACATACATGGAGAGGATTTTTCCATGGAAAATTGACATTCCAGTTAGGTGAGAGCCACAGGTGGAAAGGACTTTCCACGTACCTTCAGCAAAATGCATCTTCAGAATGGGCAAAAGAATGAAAGCTTAGGAGATCAGAACTATCAAAATAATAGTTATCTCAATAGACTCCACAAAGTAGAAGAGTAGAAACTGGTTAATGTGAGTGTCAGAACAAGAAATAACGAGAAGTGGAGGGCTGTCACAAAACACATGCTCAATTTTATTGGATGTACAGAATGATAGGCTAAAAGTGGCCACAGTGTGGACAGTAGCATGCAAAATGGCACCCAGATAGGAAGTAATGATGAGTGACACCTAGACTGGGGGTGACATATTAACTGAATAGAGCAGTGGTTTGCAGATTGCTACATAGTGATCATAAGCCATTGCAGCCAGCAGAAAACACTCAGTAGTCCCAAAAGTAACAAAAAGAAACATCTGCATTGCATTTGCAGAAAATGAAATGACTTTATTCACTGCCGGGAAGCTGACCAACATTTTGGGGGTGACAACTGAAGAATAGCAGGCATCCATGAGTGACAACACACTCAGAAAATAGTACATGGGGTTGTGGCACCGGGAATCCCCAATGACCAGTACAACCAGTCCCAAATTTCCTATCAAAGTAAAGATATAGATCACTAGAAACAATAAAAACAGGAAGAGTTTCAGCTCAATGTTATCTGTGAAGCCCCGCTATATAAACACGATGACTTCAGTCACATTCTTCAATGGAATATTATACAGCTCCAAATCTGATGACAGCACAGACATTCTGATATACATTTATAGGTGCTCCAGGCAATATTCCACAAAAATAGAGTCTGCCCAATTATATCATCATTTTTCCCTCCTTGGAATGGCATAATGGTCTCCTAGGCAGTGATGAAATAGGAAGTGATAATGAAATTTGGCCCAAATGGATGCTTTTTTTTTTTTAATAAATGAAGAAATGTTCATTCAATTTTGGCCACATGAGCCAAGTAAAACAGGCAAATAACCAACCAAAATCCTGTGAATTTATGTGCTGTATTTTCCGTTAATTTATTGTTAAATTTTCTACCACTTGTTTTCATAGTTCATCATATTAAAATCACAAAGATGAATGAATACTGTGATTTTTATATCCAGAAATGTTATAATAGAAAGTACACACATGATTGCTATTCTTAAATTTGCTATAATATGTATGAAATACTTTTTTTAAAATAGTCATTAGAAAATGGGAGGAACCACCTTCACATCACAATATTATACTAAATATAAATGAGAAACAATGTGAAAATTATTTAATTTTAAAATGCTTCCTGATGACTTAAATGTGGGATAAGTTAATATTTCAACTGCTCTTACAGGGCCTTCTATTCAGACCACACAGTTGCCCCTGGCAAGGATTTCATTCCAGTTCTCCTTCAGGAGCAGCGATGACCCTAGGCAGAAGGTATTCAGAAGGTAGATGCAACTTGCATGATGTCAAAAAGAGTAAAATCTCTTTTTTTTTGTTTCTTTAAATACATATGTTTAAACTACCAGTTTTTAGCCTTTGCAACATCTTGTACCACTATTACTTTTGTTCACATTTTAATTTAATGACAATATATGATTTTTCTCTGTTCATATGCTCACTGTCACTGCAAAGTCCTTGGCTGGATTTTTGAGACATAGTTCTCTCAAGAAGACATCATGGGCATTTCATTCATGTTTTATGTTTGTTTATGTAGACAATAAAATAATTATGAATTAAATATCACCCAATGATCATGACTAAAATTGTTTGCAAAAGCTAGTGCTGAAAGAATTAAATCACAATATTTGCCACACAGTAGAGTTTGATTTCTATTATTTTTCTCCATGCATTCAGACTGTTTTTCACTTAGTGGAGTGAGAAGAGAGAATATTGCATGACAAAACAAAACAAAACAAAATATTAAAGTAGCATCTATATATCCACAGAAAACTTTAGTTGTATGACAACTTGTAAGTTCAAGATCCACTAAATTAAGTGTGATTTCCTGATGGTAATTTTTTTTTCTTTAGCATGTCAAAGACCAAAGTGTTTAACCTATTCTTAATACTTGTCAGCTGTATTTTCCTGGATTTAAAGGAGTGTATATTTCCCATGAATTAGGCTATTTTGTATTCAGTGATCTACAATGATTTATCTCTGTGACATGAAATACACTAAGGTTTTGTCATATTGAGATGTTCATATATCAAGAAAAGAAGGAGCAAATCAGCTTAAAATTACTGCAATGAGAAGTAAGGAACAGGCCTTTAACTTCCCATATCTAGGTGAAAGACTCCTTAATATATAAAATGAATGGTTTCATTAATATGCAGTTACTAAAAATGCTCATTTGAATTATGAAAATTCTAGAAAAAATTGACAATTAATAGACAGTTAGTTAATAGAAGAACCAGGATTTAAGATTTCTTAACTCCACAATCTAAGGTATTTCCAGTCTACCATATTGCAGTCTTACTGTGATCTGCTATTATTTTGGAATTTTATCATCAAGAAACAACACAAAATAATACCTTTACCTATTGAGTCTTTTTAAAAACCATCAAGCTAAATTAGACAATGAAATTAAAATAAACAAAACCTACCATGGTCTCTAAATCAATTAACTAAATAGTAGAATAGACTTAAATATATTTATATTCCTCTGTCAGAAAAATAATTATTTGTGCATATACTAAATGGACAGTGGAAAATTAACAATTTCCCAATAAAATTTTTTACTAATATAAAAATTTAGTCCTTTATTCCTAATGTCCCTATTTCTGATTATTATCTTTTTTAAAGCAAATAACAAATTTACATCTATTGAACTAAGTATGTTGTAAGCCCTTCCTATTTTCCCTGCTATTTTCTGTGGAAGGCCTGTGGTTCTATTTTTAATACAACTCTAATAGGACTCCCAATCTCCAGTTAAATATTAAAGTAAAAACTCTAATTTGAGGTTCAAGCTTATACTTTCTAAAATATTTGATGAAAACTCATTCTTTTTACCTGTGGAACTGAACTGCTCATTAAATTAAGAAACCCTAGGAATATGATGCATTTGGATTCTTATACCGGTTTATCAAGCTCTTCTTGAAGGTCACAAGGGATGCCCCAAGGAGAAAGCTCCTTCTCTTTTGGGACAGAAAATTAACAAGATGATTTTTTTCCAGTTGTGAACAAGTGAATGTTTCTGGAACAACAAGCTATATGATAAAAATGCTTACATTGAATGCTCTTTTTTCTCTGGTAGAAAAATAACTCTCATCAAAAATCATATGGCATAAGATTGGACAAGATATCTAATCATAAGTACATAGACATAGCTCTGATACTTAATAGCTATGTGCCATTAGGTTAATAACTTAAAATCCTGAAATCCAGCTTCTTCTTCCTAGGAAAAAAACCTGTTTAATGTTCTCAAAATTCCCATGACATGTTTGCAATTAAATATATAAAAATATATCCTATGATAAAAGAAAAAATAAAAAGCAAAATAACAAAAAATATATCTTATGACAGAATTCATAGTTCTTTTATGATTAGGCTTTTGTTTAAATTCTCAAGTGATACACTTTTAAGTAGTATGATAAAGTTTAAGCTTATTGAGAATTTCAAAGACTAAACAAAGCATGAATACTGCAAACTTATGGATAAAAAGTATTAGCAGAATATGTGGAAGTAGACTGATAACTGTAATATTCTATGTGGTAAAACATTAAAATATTAGAGTTCTGACTAGTACTATGCCATGTTAATAAAGAACTCTTGTAAAATTTTTGAATACTATATGGCTATTAGATCCCAAACCCTTACATTCTAACTTATATATGGAATATTGGCTATGGAATCTCAAATAAAATATATAAATTATATAAAAGACATAAAGAAATATCATATTGCTAGGCAGCCCAATTGAGAGCAATCTATTAAAAAATGCAATCCAAAATTGATCTGGAGTTTCAAAGGAACACCAATTAAAACTTATTATTTTTTCAGAAATTGAGAAGCTAATTCTACAATTTAGATAAAAACCAAAGAAATAAGTTAGTCAACACAAATTTGAAAAAGAAGAATAAAGTTGGATGACTCATATCATCTAATTTGAGGACTTGTCATCAAGCTAAATAATCAACAGAATATGGTAATGGTGAAAAGATAAACACCTAGATCATTGTAAGTAATTAGAGAGTTTGGAAATAGATTCACACACATATGGTCAATTGATTTTTCACAAAGAAGTCAAGGAATATTCATGACAGACATAGTATGTTTTAAAAATGATGCTGAAAAAATTGAATAGTTTTTTGCCAAAAAAAAAAAGGATATATTAACTCATCATTTGCTCTGTATATAAATACCTCCAAAATAGAACTTGGGCATGAATGTGAAACCTAATAGTATAAAAATTCTAAAGTAAGCATATGAGAACATCTGTGTGACCATGGTTTAATCCTGTTTTTTAAATAAGATACAAAATACATTAGCCATGAGAGAAAACTGGATACATTGTATTCCAATATATTAAGATCTCCTCTGTGAAATACTATGTGGGAATAAGCAAACAAGTCACAGATTTGTAGAAAATATTTGCTAAACTTCTCTTTGACAAATAACATGTATATATAATATATATAAAAAACAAACAAACTCCGAAGTCTCAATACTATGAAGATTAAAGAAAAGGAAAACAAGATGTCAACTAAGCCCAGGAAAAGATTCTCATTACCATTCATCATTAAGCAAGCACAAATTAAAACCACACTGTCTTCTCAGAAACATATTAAGATGCCTGAAACAAAAACATGTAATGATAACTGATAATGTAAAGTCTTTACAAGTATGCAGAGCATTTGAAACTCTCAAACATTCCTGGAAAGGAACACAAACTGATGCAGTCATTCTAGAAAAATTCTGACAATTCCTTATGAAGTGAAACCACTTACCCTATGACACAGTGATCTTACTCTTTTTTATTTACACAAAGAAATGAAAATATATGTTTACATGAAGACCTGTATGATATTGTTTATAATCCATAATTGGAAATAAACCACATGTCCATTCACAAGAAAACAGACAAGATGACTATAGTGCAAATGTACAAAGACTACAACTAACCAATAAATAAGGGGAAAAAACTTACTGATTTATTCAACTATACAGATGGATCACAAATACATTATGCTGAGTGGAACAAGCCAAATTCAGAAAGTTGCTTACATTGTGATTCCATGATAACCAGACTTGTTTATATGCATAATATCTACAAAATAAAGCTTAAAAAGGAAAGAAACCTTTGTTCAGTTATACCTTTTCTAATAAATTCTATAAATCTCTGTTACTTAAATACTGTTTGACTCAGTCTTACCATCTTGCTGATTCTTGTAGTAATGAAATAGTGAATACATTTTTGCCTTATATTCCTTTTATATTTATGAGTCAAGATTTTTCCATTTTGAAAATTATAGTTTAGTAATTTTTAAGCCTATCTTCTCTCAATTTATTAATTTTCTTATTTCAAATTGATTTTTTTTGTATCTGTTCTTTACATTTTTCCTTTTCTTAATTGTGCTTTGTATGATGACAGACACTCTTATATTTAACTAAATTTTCCCATTTCTGTTTCTTTTATTCTTTTTTTAGCTAATATCTACATTCCTTGAATCATGTCTTCACATCCTCCAGATGTCAAGCCATCTCTTTTCAGATATATATGATATTCATGAAGCTTCTATATCCTGTTTCACTTTTAATATAATATTTTACTATATTAAATTAATATCTTTATTTACCTGCTATAAAGCCTTACTTTATGCTCTGATGTTCATAATTTTGGGAATATTCTTTGTTCTTTTTATCATTTTGCATATTAAATACCTTTATGTGGAGTTTAATTGTATTTCTTTTATTCTCCCATGTTTAAATATGATAGGCATTTTGACTATCAGAAAGAGGTACAAATATAGTTTGGGGATTGCTCAAAGTAATTTTTCCAGTTTCATGCTCTGGAATCACATTTATATTTTTATAACAGACTTAAAATATTATCATATTGTGAGCCACTCTCAATCCCAGAGTTATACCTGATTCATGCACTCTTTCTAAACCAAGTACCTTGCATATGCATACCTCAGTAGGATCTCATAGAACACCTAAGTGGATATCACCCCACACTGAGGGACCCCTAAGGGCTCTGGTGACATTCAGCTCCTATACAAGTGGGGATAGCCCCAGAGAATGATGCCTAATTAGTGGGCTCTTCATTGGCATCTGTGTTCCTGAGAGTGACAGAGTTGGACTCAAACAAGTCATTCCTGCACATGGTCCATCAGTCCCTTCTACTCAAACCTATATGTGATGCAGGAGTTTTTAGGTGTACTTCCAGAGACTGTATCCT
>JAQZBX010016314.1:0-36481 GCA_029593785.1 Cabassous unicinctus | reverse complement strand
GATCCCCTAAATGGCTTTCTTTTTTTTTTTTTTATTTTTAAAGATTTATATATTTATTTATTTATCCCCCACTTGCTGCTTGTGTTTGCTGTGTACATTTGCTGTGTGTTTTCTCTGTGTCTGCTTATCTCCCCCTTGCTGTGAGGTCTTGCTGCATCAGCATCAGCCCACCATGCCGCGCAGGCCGGCCTGCCCTCACAAGGAGGCCCCGGGAAGCGAACCCGGGGCCTCTCATGTGATAAACGGGAGCCCTATCGACTGAGCCACACCTGCTTCCCCTAAATGGCTTTCAATTAAGTGTTCCTTTGGTATCTGGCATTGTTCTAGATGTTTTAGTATTTACCTAAGAAATTAAGAACATTGGAAGCAAATGAGTATATGAGGTTTATATCATTCCAAGAAATACTCAAAATACACCTAGGGCAGCTTTTTGGAATTTGGATAGCTCAGTACAATAAACATTGTTATCCCTACAATGTCCATGATAATTATTGCAGCTCTGTAACATGATCAATTTTGCAATGTTGTAGTGATCATTTATTGAATAATTAATTCAATAAATGCTTGATCAACAGCTATTTCGGGACAAACACTCTACCAAATAGAAAGACAAATTATCCCAGTTCAGTATTTGTCTCTTTGTCTCTTTGCAATCGTTCATAATATGGGTAGCTTATGTCAAGGGCTCAATGGAAGTTTGTTCAATTTGAGTAAGTAAATAAATCAATGAATATAATTAAACACCTTTAAAGGAGAAAAGTTTCTTCAATTATAATATTTACCTTTATTCTTCTAATAAAATACATTAACCCTTGAAATTTTTAGCACAATGTTATCATATGTCCACTGGAATACATTAATTCAGCCTCCATGATTGCCCCACGTAGCCGAACCTGTTCGCTAATCACCGAACACACTTTCTGTTTTTCCAGGATTCACAAACCAACTATATTCCCATACCTCCCTTAGGATTAGGTGTGGCCATGTGACTGAGTTCCAAACAAAGCAATGGGAGAAGAAATGATTCAGTATATATAAATGTCTGCCTGCACATGATTCTGTAGGTTCCTTTCCTTTTCAAACTAGCTTGAATGGTGACAATTCCCAAGGTGAGCTTGGGAACCATTGTTGAAAACGAGGGAGTCACAAGATGGAATCAGAAGGGTCTCAAAATCACAACTTGGAGAACTGCTCAAGTAGAAAGGCTCACATGGGCCTGTTAAATAACTAGAAACACACTTTCATTATCTTCAGCAACTGAATTTTCTGACTTGATCTGTTTCTGTTAGTGTTTCCTTAACACTACCAACTACTTTCTTAAGAACATGTTCACATGACTGTATAAAGATTGAACCCTACAATCTCCATTATTTTATCATTGTGCTGTTTAATGAGTAAGGATTAATATTCTTTGCATAGCTTTTTCTTATTTTCTTGTAACAAATACTTAGCAGAGATTGAATTCTAAATAGAATTCATAAGATTACAAAAAGAAATGAGGAATTGATGATTTTATCAAGTTACATATACTGACCATTTTGTGTTTTATTTTTTTAAAAAATATAGAATGAAGCATTTCCAATAGTCCTGCAATAGGAAAATAGTGTAAACTTCATGAATACTATGCCTCCACACATTTTAGGATAATGCTCCATTCAAACAAGACTAGAAATAGTGAGTGTCTGCAACTGCAGGCAAGACATTTCTATCCATCTTCCCCCCAGGATCTAAGCCCCCTCTCAATTAGAAAGAGTGGGCATTACCAAATTTATTGTGCCATATTTATCAAAAATCCTCGAGATAGGGGAATGAACAATGGACTAAAGTAGACTTATTATTATTCTATTATAGACATTGTTATTCTAGCAATGGAGGAAATTTTATCATTGATATAAAGGCAGTGGTTGTCAGAGGTTCTGAGGGGAGGGAGAGGGAAGAATAGGTGTGACATGGGGGCATTTTTGGGACATTGGAATTGTCCTGCATGATATTGCAATGACAGATACAGGTCATTATACATTTTGTAATAACCTATAAAATTGTGTGGGGCAGAGTGTAAACTATAATGTAAACTATAGCCAATGGGTAGTAACAATGCTTCAATGTGTGTATCAATTTTAACAATTGTACCACATTAATGAAGGAAGTTGTTAATGTGGGAAACTGTGGGAGGGAGAAGGGTGTGGCATATGGGAATTCCTATAATTTTTATATAACATTTATATAATCTAAAACTTCTTTAAGGTAAATATATATATATATATATATATATATAAACGATTTAGGAAGATTTATGAAAATACCATGTGAATGGAACAAAATGTATATGCATGCCAGAAAGGACAAGTCTAGAAAGGCAGATTGTGAACAAATTGTGGTGGACTTTGAATTATTTGACATGTTAAGCCTTTATTTGATATTTTATTAGGAAATAAGAATCATTTAAAAAGGCTTGAAAAGTGTATTAGTCAGGGTTCTGCAGTGAAACAGAACCAACAGTATATAATAAAATGCATTTATTTTAGAAATTGTCTCACGTGACTGTGGGTATTGGCAAATTCGAATTCTGTAGGGCAGGCTACAAGCTGGAACCCCAATGAAGATGAAGTTGTATTCTCCAGGAGAAACTGGCTGTCTTAAGAAATGGCAGAAATTCTTCTTTTTTGACTTCTGAAATCCTGAGTTCTGGCTTTAAGACTTCCAACTGATTGGATGAGGATATTCCTTTCATTGCTAAAGGCACTCTCTTTTGTTGACTGTAGGTGCAATCAGCCCATAGATGCAATCAACAGACTAATGATATATGTAAATCCATCTATGAAATAGTAAGAATCAGGCTAGTGCTTGCTTAACCAAACAACTGGACAGCATAACCTAGATAAGCCAACACATGAAATTAAACATCACAAAGAGGAAAGTAGCATCTCCATTTTGATTTAGAAAGTATGTAATGAGGGATTGAACTATGGTGTTAAGACTGAGATTGAAAAGGAAAGGGTGAATGGGATAGATAATGAAGTGGAAATGTGACAAGGTGTAGTATTAGATTTTGTTTTTGGATGAGGAGGAGGCAGTCATTGGTGGCACTAAGTTTCCAAGAATAATTGCTTCTGTGTATCAGTTGAGAATATGTTCGGGAGCTAGTAATAGGAAACCTAATTTACAGCAGTGTAAATAAAGAGCAGATTACTTTCACATATTACCAAAAAGTCTGAAATTAAGTGATTGTTCACATTGATTAAATGGCTCAACAGAGAGAGATATGGGATCTATTCGATTCTCTTGATCTTTCCCTCCTTGTCACAAAATAGATACTAAGTTCCAGGTGACCCATCTGCACATGAGACAAAAAGAAGAAGGAAAAGGATTGTGGTAGGTGTAACTGCCCTTTTAGTCAGAACAACAAAATCTTTATCAGAAATATGCTTCAGCAGCTTCATATCTTGTTGCAAGGCGAGGCTGAGTAAGAAATTTTAAAAAAATTTGTAACCATCAAAGTTTAAGTCATTGAGGGAGAAGAGGGTAGAGAAGGCATGTTAAATAATCCACAGTATCTACCATGATTAGTAACTTAAATAAAGGGATTCAAGTTTGTGATTTTTTTATGAGATAATGATAATTCAAATAGAATGGGCCAAGTTTTCTGAGGGCTGTTATAGATTAGTTGGAAAGGCTGGCAGGAAATGCAGGCATATCGAAGTTATTGTTTCTGTAGTATATCTTAGACATTCCAATCAATCAGCTGGTAAGAGCACTAGAACAAGAGTGGGATACAAACTACATTTTCAGGCTCTATAGAGCATTGCTGTGAAGTATAAATATAATATGGGCCACATAGGTGATTTCAAATATTCACAAAGCCGTATTTTTAAAGGTAAGAGGAATAGGTGAAATTTATTTTAATAATATATTTTGCTTAATCAATATTTCCAAAACAATTGTAATTTAACATATGATCAATATAAAATATTAATATATTAGTCATCATTTTTTATCTTAAGTATTCAAAATCCTGTGTGTAATTTATACTTATATCTCAAATTGGACCAGCCACATTTCAAGGGTTCATTAACCACATGCATCTAATGACTGTTGTATTGGACAGCATTTTAAAAATCATAAGAAAACATGAAAAAAAAATATAAAAGGGTCTTCTTGTTGATACATGTTCATACCAACAAAGAGAATTAGAATCTGGACTGAATTCTATTGTAAAGAAATCCAATCTTTTCTTGCATGTTCCTGTTTCAGGGAAAAACAGAGACTTAGGAGGGTAACATCTTTCTTAATGATTTAAAAATACTCCAAATGCTTTAAAAATATACTCCTACAAGGCTGCTTGCTGGAGAAGAAGAGTTGAACAAAGCTTTGGGACTGTGAGGACCAGGATGTTGCTAGTATAAGCACATCTCTTTAAAAGGCAATACAGTTGTCTTATGATCATGTTCTCTTGGGTTACTAGGTGAACTCACATTTTTTTAGCCTGAAATTTTAGGTAAAAGGAGATTCATTAATTAAGGAAGGACGGAATGGAAGCAAACTAACTCCTGAAAAAGGCAATGCTGAGTGAACCTTAAAATTTTTGCAGAATTTGTCCTTTTATGTCTGACTTGCTGCACTCAACATAATGTCCTCCAGGTTCATCCATGTTGTCATATGCTTCATGACTTCGTTTCTTCTTACTGATGCACAATATTCCATCGTGTGTATACTCCACAATTTGTCTATCCATTCATCAGTTGATGGACACTTATGTTGTTTCCAAATTTTGGAAATTGTGACTAATGCTGCTACGCACATTGGTGTGCAGATGTCTGTTCATGTCTCTGCTCTCAGTTCTTCTGGGAATATATTTAGTAATGGTATTGCTGGGTCACATGGCACATCTGTATTCAGTTTCCCTCAGGATCTGCCAAACAGTCCTCCATGGTGGCTGTACCATTCTATGTTCCTACTAACAGTGAATAAGCATTCCCATCTGTCTACATCCTCTCCAACATTTACAGTTTTCCAACTTTTTAATAGTGGCCAGTTTAATAAGTGTGAAATGATATCTCATTGTTGTTTTGATTTGCATTTCCCTAATTGCTAGTGATGTTGAACATTTTTTCATGTGTTTCTTTTTGTCATTTGTATTTCTTCCTTGGACGATTGTCTTTTCAAATTTGTCTTCTTATTGTTGAGTTGTACTATTTCTTTGTATAGCATAGATATTAAACGCTTATCAGATAGGTGATTGCCAAATATTTTTTCCCATTGAGTTGGCTGCCTTTTCACCCTTTTTGAAGCAAGCCAGACACAAAAGGACAAATACTGTGTGACTGGACTATTGTGAACTAAATATACTGTGTAAACTCATGGGGTTAATAATAGGATATAGGTCGCTAGAAAATAGAAAGAGATTGGAGGATGGAAAAAGAGGGTTAATCTGTGCAGAATTGTTAAAAAGGTTGTTTTAAAATTTTTGGAAATGAACAGAAGTGGTGAAAGTATATCATGGTGTTTTTAACTAGCAGAGCTATTATATGGGTATGACAGTGATTGAAAAGGCAAGTCTAAGGTCATGTATATTACTAGAAGAAAAGCTAAAAACTGTAACATATGACTGTATAAGATAGTAAGACCTCATGTAAAGCATGAATATGGGTGACATTGCATATTTAATATTGTTTTTACAAAATATAAATACAAATATACTAGAAAGAAGGAAAAAGAATAACAGCTAGGTGCTGCAGGCAAGGCATAGAAAGATTGAGAGGCGATGAGTTTTGTTTGTTTTTTTGTTTATTATTATTATTATTGGAATAATGAAAGTGCGCTGGAAGTAATTAGGGTGATGAATGCACAAACATGTGATTACGCTAAATACCATTGGTTGTACTCTTTGGATGGATTTATGCTTTATTAATATGTATAAATAATTTGAAAAAAATCTTTGCAGAGCTACTTGTTTTGACTGTTGCTACACATGATTTCCCATGATATTGTTATCCTTGAACTCAGTGGGTGAGATTGAAGTTAGAACATACTTTTCCTGGCTGGACAGAGCTGTGAGGTTACAGGTGTGAAAGGTGGTTGCTCCTTAAGTGAAGAGCTCTGCCCAGGACCAAAACCTCAGTGCATTGGTGGAGCCCTCAGGACTCCACTATTGGAGCACTGAAAGAGCAGAGCCTGAGAGTGCATTTGGCTCTTTCTAGGGCTCAGCATTCCCAGAGGGGACAGGAAATTTTTATCAGTACATGAGCATTGGCTAGCCATGAGAGGAAATCTGGCTAGGAGCCATCAAACATGTCCTCCAGAAAGCCCTTGCTCCTTTATTCTTTTGATGAAATCTGACTTTTCCTTCAAAGCCAATTAAAAAATGTCACTTCTTCAACAACATCTTTCCTGATTTCCCCCAGGCAAATGTCTTTTCTCCCTCTACTCTCTCTACTATACCACTATACCTGTAGTTAATGCTTATTACATCACATGATGTTTAATGAAATATTTGCTTACATTATGTAATCCTATTTAAATATAAAATTCTTAAGAGCATATACTTCAGAATAGCTTCCTCAGCCATTTTTTTGGAATGGTTATTATAGATGGACAATTGTAGGCACTCAGGAAATAGCTATTGAATATTGGTATAATTTTCCTTGTTCTATCTTACTTCATTACTTATAGTAGGGAATATCAAGTGTTTTATTGATAAAATAAAATTCAAAATTTTCATTCCTACTTACCTTACATAGTTGTGCTACAAATGGAATGAACTATTTATGGTAGACATTGTTTTAAAGTATTAATGGAAAAGTCACTTCTGCCCCTAAATCTACTAATTTCAGTTATGTTGCTAACCTAATTCTCATGAATGCCAAGTCTGTATCTCCTGTCCTGGTATCTCCATGAACACTCGTCCATGCAACTCAATTTCTATTTGGAATTCCATTTAGTTCCACCACAGACAGGGTGACCTCTTCAAATTCAAAATTAAGTTTGCTTTCTTCCACTCCACAACTTCCTTATCTCAGTAAGCAGTAGCCATATTCATACCCACAGCACCTTCAACCAGAATATAGCGAGGTATCCTAGTTTGTTCAGGATCTGTAAATCCACGATTCACTGTCTGCGTTGCCTCTATATTTTAAAGTGAGTCCTTGTGCAAGTCACTTAATGCTATGTTTTGCCATATAATAATAATAGCAAATACTTATGTAGTACTTACCAGGCACTAGGCACTGTTCTGAACTCTTGCATATTTTAACCCACCTAATCCTCACTTTGAGAAAGTTTATATATTATTATCATCTCTGTTTTCTACTTTAGGAAATTTCAACACAAAGAGTACAGTCAATCCAGGTATCCAGTATTAGATGCTGTACTGGGTTTAATAGTTTAACCTCTCAAATTCATGTCCTTCCTGGACCCTTAGCATGAGACCTTATTTGGAAATAGGGTCTTTGAAGATATTATTAGTTAAGTTATAATAGTGTCATACTGGATTAGGGTGGACTGTAAATCTAATCTGACTGGTGTCCTGTACAAGAAGAGGAGAAGAGACACAGAGAGGAGAACGTCATGTGAAGATGAAGGCAAAGATTGGAATGATGCATCTACAAGCCAAGGAATGCCAAGGATTGCTGGCAACCACCAGAAGCAAGGAGAGAGGCAGGGCCTCCACAAAGAATCAACCTTACCGACACCTTGATTTTGGACTTCTGGCTTACTAAATTTTGACAGACTAAAGCTCTGTTGTTTTAAGCCACTGAGTTTTTGGTAATTTGGTAAAGCAGCCACAGGAATCTAATGCAGATGCTATGCTCTTAACCACCACAGTATACCATGTCTTGATTAGTTTAGTAGGATGGAGGGAGGTGGCTCAGATTCAGAGCAATAACACTATAAAACCTGCTAGTCCTTCACCTTATAAATACTGAAGTAGTCTCCTGAAGGGCCATCTAATTCTTTTCCCTAAATTCAGGAAGTGAAGAAATGATTCTACTTTTCTGCACCCAGATGAACATGGGGAATATATTGAGATAAATGCCAGAAAAGCAGTGCTTTAAAATCCATATGAGGTTATGCTTGTTGAGCCCTGAATCTCAGCAGAGTTTGAGGTATTTCCATGAACATCAGACTCAGTGCATCAGACTCACCCAGGACAACTAACAAAAGCATGATGATGGGCAACACCTATCCCCCAAAACAGAGTGTCTACAACTGCAATCAAGACAGTTCTACCATCTGCCCCATGGGATCTAAGCCCCCTCTCATTCAGGTGCAGAGTGGGCATCAGCATCCCCAAATCCTCAAAACTGAGAAATGAACAAACATAAGGGGGAAATGCAACTGTGGACTAAAGTAGACTTATTATTGCTCTAGTAATGGAAGAACGGTAGCACTGATATAATGGCAGTGGTCACTAGAGGTTCTGAGGGGAGGGAGAGGGAGGAATGGGCGTAACATGGGACTTTTTTGGGACATTGGAATTATTCTACATGATATTGCAATGATGGATACAGGCCATTATACATTTTCTCAAAACCTATAAAATTGTGCAGTGCAAAGTGTAAACCATGGTTAATAGCAATGTTTCAATATGTGTTCATCAGTTCTAACAAATGCACCATACTAATGAAAGATGTTAATGGGAGAAAGAGTGGGAGGAGAAGGTGTTGGTGTATACCGGAATCCCCTATATTTTCAATGTAACATTTACGTAATCTAAAGTTTCTTTAAAAAAAAGGAAAAAAGTTTTTAAAAATCCATATGAGGGAGAATAAGGCAGTCAGAGGCTTCCAGGATGGATGTGGTTTTGTTTAAATGCTGAGCCAGTCCCAGGAGTAACCTGGTAGAGGTGAGCCAGTATCTCCTTGAAGACGCTATTCATGAGACTATAAGTGGCACTAAGGAAGCCAGAGTCTTACTGGGTTTCCATAGCAAGTTAAATAGATTTTTATGTAGTTGTTGGTGTTCTGGGAAAGATATATAACCATAGAGTACTAATGCTGGAAGTGACCTTCATCACAAAGAGTCCATGCCAGGGATGATGACATATCTTTTCATGTCCATTTAGATTTTTATTTTTACAATAACAGCATATGGCAGAAGTTTATAGTATCTCTGGGCATCACCATTTTGAAAACTTTGCAGCATGCAATTATTTGCAACGAAATTAAGATTTTTCAGAGTCATACTTTCTTTTTTCATGCTATTGAAATAGACATTCAAGACAAGTTTGATGAAATTTACAATTGTTATTAAATAATTATAAATATTAGAAGCAGATATCATGAGAGTACATGTCAGTTCTCAGCGGAGTGTATAGAAGTTGGTTTAGGGAGAGAAGCAAGGGAGATTTGGGCTTCAGAATGACTGATTTTACCCAAGAAATATTGCCAAGGTTCTATCTTTATAATTTTTCTTCTGAGAGAATGTGAACTTGGGGATAAAAATATCCTATACCATATGTGAAAGATATTTTGTATTTCAGAAATCTCAAATGATATAGGTTTGCCTGTCAAATGAATGAGGTAAGAACTTCTAATTGGTGCCAAGAAAGCAGGCTTGCCTTTAAATTCTCTCCTCTGGCTTGAGCACATATGCTCAGAAGTAGTCACATGTGTCTTATGCCTTTCTCTGCCTTACCAGTTTTTTGAGACTTTGAGTTTTCTGCTTGGATAGTGCAGAGATCTCTCTTCCTTATCAACTTGGCAGCTGAACCCAGCTGCCTTCCCCCTAAGAGCTGCTCATGTCATCCTCATCCTCCTCTCGGGAAGCCAGTCAACCAAAGCTGATCAGGAGCCTCTTACGATGACATTAAGGTCTTACACTGTAATCACTGATAAAGCCAAGTAATGAGAATGGATATGATTTTCTGGAGAACACACAAAAAGAGAAGGAATTTCTAAAGGTGACAGAAAGTCACTCCTATGCCAAAGCTGAATAAGGCAGTGATCAGAAGGGGATTTTAAGTCATTTCCTGCATACCTAACATTCATTACCTATAAACTGGCAAGCCTATAGAATGGAAACCTAAAATATTTACTTGCTGTTAGTCAACAGACAATATTTTCCTGCGGGGGAGTACCTCCGAGAAAAACATCGCCTTTATAATTCACAGGGAAGATGACGAATGTCAAAAATTGGCATTTAGACATGATGTTCTCCAAACTCAAACCTAAATCCATCTCAGAATCATGTAAAGCAGGGGTTCTTAACCTTTTTTGTTCCATGGACGCCTTTGCCAGTTAGGTGAAATGAATACTACTGTAATTTACTTACTGCATACATTTATAAGTGAAGGAAATGCTAGATTATAGTTAGAGGTCAGAGAAAATAAAGATAAGTTGATTTTTTTCAATTCAAGCTCATGGACCCCCTGAAATCTTTCCACGGACCCTGAAGGGGTCCATGGACCCCTGGTTAAGAACCCCTGATGTAAAGCTTCCCCCACCAACATCATGCCATAGATGATATGGTGGCCACTTCCTGGAGCTCAATGTGAATTTAGAGATTATTTTATCCAAATATTCTTTAGTTCATAATGGTAAAGTGACTTGCCAAAGGTCATAAATATAAATAACAGCAGAGATGAGAGAAGACTCTAAGTTTCATTCCTTTGGGTCCTGGGTCCTGGAATAAGACCTCTGCCTTTTGGCGAAATTGAGAAAACTGCAAAGTCAGGATATAATTGCTTCAAATAAAAATGATGATTTTCTTTGTGATATGTGTTTAAACTGTATTTTATGCCATTTAGAAGCAGGATGTGAGAATTACCCTTTCCAGATACCCCTGGAAACATTGTCTGGTGTCTTCAAATCATTGGAACTTGCCTTTTAGGTTGTGTCTTTTCAGAGACACCAGGAAATGTGCTGAATTCCCTAAGGCTAATGGTAAAAACCACAGTCATTGACATTTGTGACATTGCTCTGTGCAGGTCAAATGCACATACCATAGGGACATGCAGAGTTCATCATTTCAAAGCAAAATTGCTATAAATAAGTCTAGGCTGAAATTGTAATTTACTACGTAGGACCCCTACATCACATGAATTGCTTAGTTTAATTGGCCGGAAAGTGATGCATGCAGGATGATCCACATGCCCTGAGAATAAGACTTAGAATTGATGTGGTCTTCTGTATTTCCAAAATCCCTTGCAATCATGCATTATTTAGATTGAGGCTGAGTTCTGGAGCTGGTACCCCTCACTGAACACTCTGTTGGGAGGAATGCAAATTAACAATAATACACAATGGAGTTATGGGAGGTCTTGGCATCCAGCCCTGTCCAAGCCTCTGATTTCCCCTGGGTCTCTCCCTCTACTGGCTTATACCAGATAGGGACCTTGAATCTTTTATTTATTCCCCAAGTACAAATTGAAATTGAACTCTAACGTGTGCCAGTTAGTATTCTTGATGAGGGGATTCAGTGGTGAAGGCAAAACAAATAAGGTCACAAACAGGGTCTTTGACCTCAAGGAGGTTATATTCTAGATGAGAAGGGCAGGTAATAAACCCTTAAACTCATAAATGAGATGATTTCAGATAGTGATATGAGGCAAAGAAAGCAATCCAAGTCATGGGATAGAATATGACTGGTGGAGATGGGTGAGGGATGTGACTCTCCTTTAGACTCATTTTCTATGACTGTGTGCTAAAGGAGGTTTTCTATGACTGTGCTAAAAGAATTCCTCATTTCTTACAACATGGGGGCTGAGATATCTTATTTCTTGCAGCATTAGAAAGGCTCATCCAATAGGCTCCATGATTTTCCACAAGGACACTCATGAATTTTAAGGTATTTACCATGAAAGTGTATGACATTAAAAATTGGAATGGTTTTCTATGAGAGGCTTGGAAAAATTTAGAGTTCCCTGAGCTATTCCTCACCCACTCTTTACAGCATTCATACACTTATATATCCTCCTTGTCATAAGAAGCAGCCTCTTTTCTCTTACCTGAAGTGACTTACCTAGTAATGACCTCACCTGTCATTACTTGCAATGGGAAGCCCATTTTCTTAGTGCCCTACCACCACACTTCATTGTTTCAAGACTTTTATTTCGAACCAGATTCCAGTATGCCTCCTCAATGGGGGCAAGTACAAAGGTAGCCTTGGGAGGAGAATGGTGACAAATGCTCCCATGCTGTAATATATATATTTTTATTTCAACAAAAATCTAGGAAATATATGTAGAAATGGGTTCAACCAAGAAAGGCAAAGTATAATTTTGGATTAAGCTGAATTTATCAATTTAAGTGAACTGATTAGATTTTCTTGATTAAGTATGCTAGCTGCCACAGGTATAGCTACCTAAGTTTTTGCATGGAGACTTGAGTGAATCTTGAACTTAATAGTGGTTGTTTTTGTTGCTGAAGGGCCTCCAGTATATAGCATTGGACTCCTTGGCCAGGTTAAGAACAACCATAGATGAAGGCAAATATATCACTTAAATAGACCGGGGGGCGAAGACAGAGGCCAGTAGGAAAACAGTTTTAGGTATTCTAGTCCAGTATGCTTGCTTATACTGAACCCCAGGCTTGGGAGAATTATTTATCTAACCACAGGAATGCTGGATCAAGGAAGACTTCCAAAAAGTACATCCTAGATGCAATATTTGTTCTTCTTAGGTGTAGTTGATTCCAAAAGTAATAAAGGATTGGAGAAAAATAAGAATGGCCCACTTATCTTCTCAATGTAACCAGTCAGATAAATCATCCTACCTGGGGGATGGTCAGTAGACAGGGGATAAAAAATGGGAGTAATAAAGAGCCAGGAGATCACCCCAATGAAATTCCCTTCATCTGAATGGGAATTTCAGAAGTGGGGAGAAGGAAACCTTTCTCTCTAAGAGTTCCTGGCTTTTTAAAGTACTGGGTGTAACTATTAAGATCTTATCAACCAGAAATATGATTTCCCCCTTTGAGAGAGAAGGCAGTCTTTCTGGTCAGTACAGTTTCCTCCTTCACGAAGTTAACCACTGATAATAACCATGGTTCCTTTTAGAGGGGAATTTAGATTTTACTCATAGGTTCTGAAATGGGTCCAACCAGTGTATTGATTAAATCAATCTCAAGTTGACTTTATACCAAAGGCAGAAGATCACTTTCCATGCTACTTCCCACCTTAGTTTATGTCTCATTCTTTTGCCATAATAGTCTATCCATTTTTCTGCAATGATGTTAATGAACACAGTAAGATAAAAACACCAAGTTCCCACATATCTGAATATGTACTACTTCCTTTTATGAAATTCCCAGGGTGAAATTAAAGTTCAAAGATAGAATCTCCATGTGAAAATCAAAAGACATTGACATTCAAAAGATATACTTTTGCCCTATAAGTTAATAGTTCAAAGTTCAAGTGCTTTAGGATAAGAAAATACAGAAATCACTC
This sequence comes from Cabassous unicinctus, assembly GCA_029593785.1. Taxonomy (NCBI): domain Eukaryota; kingdom Metazoa; phylum Chordata; class Mammalia; order Cingulata; family Chlamyphoridae; genus Cabassous; species Cabassous unicinctus. Next base: position 23,098 of record JAQZBX010016314.1, on the reverse strand, counting down.
TTTGAAGTTCTTATTCTGTTCATTCTCAGCCAAAGGAGTTTTCATGTGGAAGGCTTCAGGGCATCAGAATTAATATTTGTTCAACACCAACTCTCTCACAGGCAGTGGTGGATCATAGGAAGGTGGTCCTCTCAGAGATCCCTATTCTGGTGTAGAATTTGACTTGTTAATATTGTGTTGAGCATATTTCCATATATTTTCATCAGAAAAATTGGCCTGTGATCTTTTTTTCAAGTAATGTCCTATTCTGATTTAGTATCAGGGTCATACTGGCCCCATAAAATGAATTGGGAATTGAATCCTCCTTTTCTATTCTCTGGGAAAAAATTAGGATTGGCATTATTTGTTCCAAAAATATTTGATGGAATTTGCTAATTTATACATCTATGCCTGGAGATATCTTTGTGGAAAGTTTTAAACTATACATTCAATTTCTTCAGTAGATTCAGGACTATTAAGTGTTGGGTTTTTTTTTTTTCTGTGTAAGGTTTGGTAAATTGTGTTTTTCTAATGGTTTGTTCATTTTATCAAAATTTTTAAATTTAATATCATGAAGAACTGTTACATTTTCTTTTGTTCTTTTAAAAATCTATAGGATATATAGTAATGTTATATTTTTTCATTCCTATTATTAGTAATTTGTGCCTTCTTATGTTGCTTTTTTTGGGGGGGATATGTTTGGTCAAGTATGAAAGAATTATATATTATATTTTATTATTCTTTTTTAGAACAAAAATTTGCTCTTGCAAATTTCTCTATTATAAGTTTGTTTTCTTTTTCATAAATATCTTCTTTTATTTTTATTATATTCTACTTTTGGATTAAATTTATTCTTATTTTTATAATTTCCTGAGATGGATATTTAGGCCAATGATTTTCAGATCTTGTCATTTTAAGTACATGTAAATATTCAATCAAATATTCATTAGCATTTAGTTTAAACAACTTTTTAAACTTACATTGTGATTTCTTCTTTATCTCTCTGTGTTATTTAAGAACATAATGCTTATATTTCTAGGTAATTATAAATTTCTTTGTGATCTTTTGTTTATTTTGAACTTAATTCCACTGATGTCAGAGAAAATACTCCATGATTTAAATTCTTTGTTTAATTTATTGAGATTTGCTTTTATGACCCAGAATGTGATCAATCATAGTATATATGCCATGTGCACTTGAAAAAAATGGTTTATTCTATCATCATTCAATGTAAAATTATATAATTGGTTGTTTGTTAATTGAGCTTAATTTTTTAAATGCTTGTTACATCAGCTATTGAAAAAGGTGTTTAACTTTGTCTCTTTTAATTCTGTCAGTTATTTAAAAATATTAGGAAACTATTTTATTAATGACATACCAATTAAAAATTGTGATATTTTCCTTATGAATTGACTAATTTGTCATTTTGACCTACTCATTTTATATCTAGCAATGGTTCTTCCCTTATAGCTAGCTATACCAACTATTTTTTTATTAGTTTTAGGATGGTGCATCTTGTTTTATTCTATTACTTCAAGTTTTCTCTTTTCTTCTAATTAAGAAGTATTTCATCTTGGCAGCATTTGTTGGTTTATTTACTTGTTTTAATAATCCAGACAAATTTTCTTAATCTATTAATTGGAATATTGAGTTTATTATTTTTTATATAATTATTAATTTATTTGGCTTTATATCTACCATTTTGGTATTTGTTTATAATTTGAACCAATGGTTTTATGTTCTTCTTATTTGTTGTCTTAACTTCTTTGGGATCAATGCAATATTTTATTGCACCATTGTCTGAACCCTGATGTTAGTAATACATCTTTACATAAATCTTTTACTGGTTATCTTAAACTTTAGAATATGTACCCTCATCTTATTACACTGTAAGATAAATAATTACTTTTGCTCATTTTTAAAAATACTAGGTCCTTAGCATTCATGTTTACCCATTATTACCCTTTCCAGTGGTCTTCATTCCTTACAATATTTCTGTGTTGCATTATGTGCATGACAAATTCATATATTTTTTTGTTGTGAAAATCTTTTATTTCACTTTCATTTAGTAAGGATAATTTCACTGAGTAAAGAGTTTTAGAAAAGCAATTATTTTTTCTAAGCACATTATATAAATTACTTTGTTGTGTTCTGGCTAACATTATTTCAATTGCAAAGTCAACTAATATCCAAATTATTTCTCCTTTGAAAGAATATACCTTTTGTATTTTTTATAGAGGCTTGTAAGAATTTCTATTTATCTTTGGTTTAGAGCAGTTTTCTTATTATGTGTCTGGGTGTTATTTTTTGTTGTTCTTTTATTTATTTTTCTTGAGATTTTTATTGTTTGATATCTTTCCATTTTAAAATTTCCAATCATTTTTATGTTCAAATTTTCTTGTGAAATTACCACTTTTCCCCCTATTTTCTTAATCTGTCAATCAGAGTTATTTTTAAGTCCATATCTGATAACTGAAACATTTGTATCAACTAAGTGTCTCTTTTTATTGTCTGCATTTTCTCTTGGATTTCAATTATTTGGTCCTATCTTTTGGTATTTCTGCTTTTTTTTTGTTTGTTTGTTTTTTTAAATTTCATGCTGGCATTTTGTTTGATAAATTTTGGAGGCTCTGTGTGATGGCGTCCTCTTAGAGATGATTCCTTTTTACACTATACTCTTGACTGAGACCTGATCAAGTTAATCCAAATAGATATTGGACAATATCTAATAGTAGGTTGCATTTTTTAATATCCAGTCCTTCTCTGAATAATATCCCTTCCTTAGTCTTATTGAGATTCTGGATTGTTCACCTGGGTACTCTCTTCCCTGGCAAGTCCTTCATTCTATAATTATCTCTTCAAATTTTGAGAATCCTGAAATCTCTTCATTCCTTTTAGAAGTTTTCTTTTTACCTTCTGTGTAGTCTATGCAACTTTGGAATTTGAAGATTGCCTTGAGAGGAAAACCAACTGAGACTTGAACTCTGTTCTCTGTCCCCTTATTGTCACCACAATACTGGTCCCTAAAGTCTCTAAAAGCTTCTTTCTTAAGTCCTGGGAGACTGTAAAAAAGTTTTCTAGCCTGATATTCCCTTTGTATCAATCTTTTACTCAAGCAAGGATTATTCTCAGCATCTCTTCCCACACACACAATAGAGCAATATCCTGGCTGCTATGGAATGTCATGTCACATCTCCAAAGATCCCCCTTCTCAGAGATTCTGGTCCTGAAATGCTGACTGTCTCAGTATTTCTCTGATGTCTTTAAACAGATATAGGACTTTCTGCATATTTTTTAATTGGTTTTTCTAGGTGTTCTTAATGCAATCATTGATCTGTTACAACCTAATACATACATACATACATATATATATATATATATATATATATATCATTTTGAATCATTGAATTATTCTGCAGAATAATTTTCAAGAGGTTAGAAAGAGTTAATAGGGCACAAATACTCTAACAGCAAATATAGAACAAAAAGCCAACCTCAGCTCTACAAGATGTCATTCTAAGCAAAATTATTTTCCCAGACCCCAAAATTCATTACTCAGTCTCCATATTACCAAAGATAATAACAGAATCTCAGTGGTATCTGAGAAAAGGATAAATTTCTCTTAGTTTTATTCTCACTAGAATGCCTGTCAATATAGCCAGCAGTGAAGCCATTGTATTGTGTTTACAACCTAGAAACTTAGGTCATTAGCAGAAATCTCCCAAAGGGTTCTCAATTTTTTCAACATAAATGTTTTAGGAGTGGTATCCACCCAATCATATCTAAAGGAATTGTTCAATCAGAGCTAACTTGAGATCATATAATGTAGTGGAGGAGGCAGTAACACTTAAGGTTGTGTCCACACATGGGAGTCCAGGTTAGGTAGTATGTCCATGTCCTCTCCTTAGCTTTGGATACCGAATGCAATTTTGGCCCCTTCTACCACTACCTATCCAGTCTACCTACTTGAGCCTGTCATTAATAATTTAATGACAGAACTCTACTCATTTTTGCTATGTTGCCCACAATCTAAATACATAAATTAACTTAAAATAACAATTATTTTCTTCTCATTCTTAGTGCTAAAAAGGTTTGTAAACGTTCCTTTTCTCTACAATAGCTCTCTTGCCTTAACTACTCACATAACAAGAGCAGGATGGTGGGAAGAGTCCAGGTGGTTTGAAACAATAAGGAAATGCATTAAGAAAATTAAGAACATTAACAAAACTTACTAAAAGTCTGCTTATTGTCATCATTCATCTGTAATTCCAAGAAATGTCAGTGATAAAATATTCTTCCCTGTTAAAATCTTTTGTCAGTCTACATTTTAAACAATTGCTGCTGTGAAGTTTAAATAATACATAAGCTTTAAATTAGCACATTTTTACTTATCCTTGAATAAATGTTGTATTTTACCTGGAAATTAATTCTGAGCCCTACCCCCTACTCCATGTATCTCCTTAACCCCTGACGTATGCAGATTCATCTACCTTCCTTTGTTTCAAAGGTCTCTAAACACTTGGAATTGTTCAAGCTTGTTCAGGTGTATTGTGTGTCCCCAAATCCTGTGGAATTAATCTTCCTGCATTTAAATAGTAGGTTCAAAATAAACAATGACAACACAGTGACCGAAAGACAAGAAACTAACTTGAGTTATTTGACTCTGTCTATGCAAACACTGAAGCAGTTGTTTGTGATTGCCTAAGAATGACATAACAAAATACCACAAACTATGTGGCTTAAAACAACAAAAATGTATTATTTTGCCTTTCTGGGGACCAGAAGTCGAAAATTAATGACACTTGTAGCCCAGAATCCTTCCTTGCCTCTTCCTAGCTTCTGGTGATTTGCCAGCAATATGTGCTGTTCCTTGGCTTGAAGTTACAGCACTTCAATCTGCCTCTGTTTTCACATGACCCTCTTCCCTCACTACAACTGTCTCTTTCCCCTTCTTTTAAGACTTTTGTCATCTTGGCTTAAGGGCCCAAACTACTCCAGAATGATCTCATTTTAACTTGTTTAATTCCATCTGCAGTGAACCTACTTCCAAATAAGGCCACATTCACAGATACTGGGGGTTAAGACTTCAACATATCTTTTCGGGAAGGACACGATTCAAGCTATAACAATGCTTAACATTCACAAGACGGAAAGAGTGTGAAAACTGTGAGATGTGAAATCTTTGGTAAGTTTAAATTTTAGTTCACACATGAAATATTTTACAAAGTTTAAATGATACCTTTAAAAGTGAAATTTATTCTTCCTTTTGATTTGTTGTTTGTTTTACAACTATAGAAAAGCTGAAGAAAATTATTGTTACTCATTACATGGTTATTATAGAAAATAATTTGTCGTGTAGAAGAGGGCTTGTTAATAAAAAATCTGTTTCACGTACCAAATACATAATGACTTCAACCAGGTCTCCTTGGTGAAAATGAATGTAGTTAACTGAGGCAGACTTCAACTTGAGTCCTCAACAGGAAAAAAAGACACAGGCCTGCTGATGGTCCGTATGGCCAGTTTTTGATTGCCAGGCCCCATTTTTTCAGCCAAGGCTGCAAGACCACTCTGCTTCCCTAATCTTATCTTGACTTAGACCACCTGCCTTTTGGCTCTGACCCATGACCTGAGATTTTCAGAAGCATTCGTGCCTTTTCATAAGCAGTACAAAGTACAAATGGTTCCTTGGATCAAAATACCTGTTTTAGTCTGCTAGGCTGCCAAAAGCAATATCCCAGAAATGGGTTGGCTTTTACAGGGGGGACTTATTAGCTTACAATCTTACAGTTCTCAGGCCATGAAAATGTCCAAATCAAGTTGTTATCAAGGTGATACCTTCTTTCCGAAGACAGGCTGCCGGTAATCTTGGACTCCTCTGTCATAGCACAAAGTATACGGCGTCATGTGCTGGTCTCTTTCTTCTTTTCTGGGTTTCATTGCTTCCAGCTTCTTGCTTCTGTGGCTTTCTCTTCTCTCTCTCTCCCTATTCATCCCCTTTATAAGGATTCTAATAAGAGGATTAAGACCTACCCTAGACCATGCTTTTATGGAAGTAACTAATCAAAAGGCACTAATCAAAAGCTAATGGATTGGCTTTAAGAACATACTTTTCTAGGGTCCATACGGCTTTAGACTATCACAATATCCATGGCTGATTCCAAACCTCTTACCCAAATTATAACAATTAAAAGCCAACCACACACCTTTAAGGAGCTGCTTGACTTAATGTAAGTCTGTACAAATCCTGATTAAATACTTGCCCACAACCAAAGCATAGGGCCCAACATCACAGACCCTAACTCCACCAAAAATCGATCCCTTCTATATTTTGTGAATCTAAATCCCATTCTCTTAAAAAATATCTCAATGAAGGTGATATACCATGAATCCTTTGGGATGTTATAGATGAAATAATTCAAAAACTTGTAGAGAATGGAATGCTAGAATGGATTTATCATTTCATATTCTGCCACACATCTGAGAACTATCTATGTCCCCTGACAGAGCCTGAAAGATGGAACCTTTACAAGGTCTTGAGAAACACTTGGGGAAGCTGATAGGAATGAGCCAGTTCCTTGGAATGAATTACATTACCATATTTTGTAGCTTCCTGACTTTTAAGTGGGAGACTCTGCCATTGAAATGGGCTGTCTGGATTTCAGAAGAGATAGTAGGATCCTGGAGTGGTGGCAGCACTGACACTTAGCTGGCACAGACAAGGTGTGTTTGTGTGTATGTGCTTGTGTTGGCTCTGACAGGCAGCATTTCAGCATTTTCTGACCTGTAACTATATCATGATGGGATCTACGCATCTATATGACCCTTAGGCAAATAGATACATAACACTCCTGTATTAGTCAGGGTTCTCCAGAGAAACAGTACCAGCAGGAGATAGATAGGTAGGTAGGCAGAGAGAGAGACAGAGACAGAGAGAGACAGACAGAGAGAGAGAAAGAGAGAGAGAGAGACAGAGAGAGACAGAGAGAGAGAGAGAGAGTTTTATCACAGGAGCCCTGCAACCGTGGAGATTGGCAAGTCTGAATTCTGTAGAACAGGTCCCCAGTTGGAAACTCCCAGAAGATCCTTTGTTGATTGTTGATGCAATCAGCCATATTTGCAACCAACTGACTAATGATTTAAACCCATCTGTGACATCCTCTTAGATTAATAATCAGGCCACTAATTGCTTGACCAAACAACCGACACAATGACCTAGTCAAGTTGACACATGAAATTAACTAGCATAACTCCTGAAGTTCTTCCACAAGATTTATATAATGGGTAAATTCCAGGTTGGCCAATGAGCAGCCTGATACAAGCAACCTCATTAAAGTCATGACTGCTCACTTAATTGTCTGACCTGAGTCAATTAACAAGTGCAGAATAAAAGGGTGATGCCAGGTAACTTTAGGAAAGATTGCAAAATCTGTGACCAATACCCAAAGGAACTGTGTATCTGGGTGAAAAAAATACTCAGCCAGAGCTTTCATGTGGTTCTGAGCTAACACTTATCTGGGGACCCAGAATGCTACTCTGCTCTATATGCTGGGGTGGAAATGTAAGAGTGTCATTTGGCCCAAGTCCACCTCACAATAGGCTCAGGGATGTTTCAAACCCATCCCAGGCTTATTTTCATGTAGATTTGGAAAGGCTACCTTTAGCCATTGGCAGATTTTTTTACTTCTTGAGCAAGGAGTTCTGATAGGAAAAGGAGCATAAATAAAATCAATACATTTTGCTGAAGGAACTTCAGAGGATAGACATTGCACCAGCTGAGGTATGTTTTGGCTTAAATTGTGTCCCACAAAAAAGTATGTGCAAGTCTTAACTCTTGGTCCTGAGAATGTGATCCTATTTGAAAATAGGGTTTTTGAAGATGTGATTAGTTAGGATGAGGCCAATTGGATTAGAGTTGGCCTTAAATAATCCAATATATAACTAGTGTTCTAGAAGAGGGAGCTATAAGACGCAGGGAAGAAAGTTATGTGAAGATGGAGGCAGAAATTGGAATGATGATGCCCAAAGTCAAGGAACACCTGGATCCAGCAACCTAGAAGAAGCAAAGAAAGATCTTACCCTAGAGCCTTCAGAGAGAGCATAATCCTGATGTCACATTGAGTTTGGACTTCTAGTCTTCAGAACTGTGAGAGAATAAATTTCTGTTGTTTTAAGCCACCCTGTCTGTGGCACTTTGTTAACACAGCCTAGAAAGCTAATACTAATATACCATTATAACCCCATTTAACTCAAGTTTGGCTGTGAAGAAGATGAACAGGCTTAGCTGAAGGGCAAAGAATTATGGTTCATTTAATCAGGTTGTGACTCCAATTGTGGGTTATCTTCCAGATAAGAGTCTTTATTACAACAAGTCAAGAAGGCCCTAAAATTTACTGTGCGTCTCTCATGTCAGCTTAGGTTGAGTTTTACTGCCAAATGAGTTACTAAAACTTGATTTATGGACTTCTTAAAAAATTTCATGATTGCACATAAAAACTCCCTTCCAATTTACCCAATTATCTGGTTATTTCTTTTCATTCTTACTCAAAGATATTACTTCCTGCCTACGCTGAAAATGTTGTTATTTCCCAGCTTTAAATTCTAAGTCCATTTCTCTGCTCATTCAATGTACTCCACTTGAGTGCTTTTCTCCATATCTCAGGGTTATGTTTCTATCCCAATTCTCTTGAATGTCAAGTCTGTATCTCCTGTCCAAGTGTCTCCATGATCATTAGTCCATACAACTCAATTCCTATTTGGAATTCCATTAGCTCCACCACAGACAGTGTGACCTCAACAAATTAAAAATTAAGCTTGCTTTTTTCCACTCCACAATTCCTTATCTCAGTAAGCAGTAGCCATATTCACACCCATGAAGCCTTCAACCAAAATATAGGGAGGCTTCCTAGTTTGTTCAGGATCTATAAACCCACGATTCACTGTCTGCTTTGCCTCTATATTTAAAAGCGAGTCCTTATTCTTGGACCTAAATTTTATCACCTATTAAATAGGGTATTTTTAATTGGAAGGCTGACTTTTAAGACCTGACTCTACCACTTCCTATGTGACTTTGACCATTCTTTCCTCTGTAAAATGATCATAAAGACTCAAAGCTCATAAGGTTCTTGGAACAAAAACAAAGGAGTTAAAGGCTAAGAATGCAGTCTACAGAATGTAAAGAATTATCTAAAAATGATTTCTTTTCTGGTTTTATTATCTCTAAGTAAATTTCAAGCTTCAAAACTCTGGTTCAATATGTGTGGAGAGCAGCAATCTGGGTTATCAATTCTAACAGATTATCCTCTCTGAATACAACAAACACCTGGCTATGTTATCATAAAATCAGGAAGTGGGGAGGCATCAAAACAGATTCTGTTCTCAATTAAAAATGCCACACAGAGATCATAAATCATGTTTTCAAACTAAGAGGCTATGACTATGGAGACTGGAAGGAAAGAGTCCTTGGATCTCCATTTTCTTCAACTCCAGCAGGGAAATGGCACGCTTAGTTTGGACTCAGTTTAATATAGAATCAGCTCCTTGGGAAATGATCAGTGGCATTTTTGAAAGTCAAATGTGCACAGAGAGACCTTCCTGAGCAGAGTAGCACCCTTTTTCTAACCTCCTTCCTTGGCTTGCAGGCTTTCAAGTGGCACAGCAAATCTTTTTTATTTCCTTAAAGTCTTTCTTTTCATCTCGCACGTCTAACTCTTGTCTCATTATGACTTCACTTATTTTTATAAAGGAAAACTGACAGCTACAGAACATTTGAAGGAAAAGTGGAAGGTGGGTGGTCATGAGGGGGAGTGAAGAAACAGGCAAAGAGAAATTAAAAAAGAATGAGCACATGACAGGGAGTCCTCAGAAAACCCTTTTGGGTGACACTTTCAGAACTCAGCCATACGGCAGCACAGTGAGTTGGTGTTTCTTTTGAGAAGGCTCTTAGAACAATAATAGAAAACGGAATGAAATAATTGCAGTTTTAATTTAGCCGAGAAGTAGCCCAATTTTCCCAATTTCCCCAAAACCCACTAAACACTTAGTTCTTGCCCAGAGATCCCTACCAGTGTTGTTGAGTACCTTTATCTCCTTTGGTATTCACTGAAGATCACGATGGATGTTCTCCATAGAGGCAGCAATCTTACTAATTTATTTAGTCATTTATTTCTTATCTCATTCCAAAAAGTGAGTTGAAGGGATATCAGTTCTTACTGCTTTTTATATCACTTGTCTTCTCTAATGAAAATTTTCTGGTATAGCAGCTTCCTCAAACCATATGAGAAAATCAATGGTCTTCCTATGGAAATAAAGAAGAAAGGACAAGAGAAAAGACTTTCGACTCTGAGGATATATCCCAATGCTTCAACAAGCTTCTAGCTTGAATTTCTCTGTTATCCTTCCTACCACTTAGATTTCAATACTGACTTATTTTGACAGGCTTCTATGACAAATATCACACCATGTGTTGGTTTAAGCAAAGTTTATTAGCTAAAGTTTTGAGGCTAGAAGAAGCCCCAGATCAAGATATCAGCAAGGCTTGCTTTCTCCCTGAAACATCTAGCAGCCTGGTGTTAGCAGACTGCAATCCTTGGGGTTCTTTGGTTTGTATCACTGCTTCCCATCACATGGTAATGCCCTTTCTCACCTCTGTGACTTAAGAGTTCTCTCTATAAGGCTTTCAGCAATCTGGATTAACACCCACCATCATTCAGTTGGGCCACACCTTAACTAAATATAACATCTTTAAGAGGGTCTGTTTATAATGGATTTACACCCACAGGGAAATGGATAAAGATTAAGAACACTTGTTTGTTGGAGGTCCATAATTCAACTTCACATACTTACAGTATTGATTGTATATTAATCTTTTTGTATGCTTAGTCTATTGTAACTTAAACCCAACCTTGGTTTGTTGCCATTATTGGCACAATCCAAAATACAAGTTGTATTTTTAAAATAAGAAATTATCTCTTATTTACTGGATATTTAAGGTATACATTAAAAGAACAATATTTTACTTGTGTTACTAGTGCAGCATAATACAAGTCTCCCCTATGTTTGGAATTAAACTAGAAAGAAATGTATGTTTATGTATATATGTGGATTTAAAAGCATTTACTTGTAATTCATGTTGTTGTTTTCTTTTGCCACTTTTACTAACTTGTATGAAGTTATCTAAAGAGAAACTTTCTTGAATGAATACAATAACATATCCTTTCATAACTTTCATTTGCTTAGAATTGATGATAATTTTCTTTGATAAATTTGGGAGTGGGAAGAAGATAGGGTTTTGACAGCTACAAACAGGAAATTGGCAGTAGCCCTCATGTGTGGGAATAAATATGATACAAAAGATGGTTCACCCACCTGCAATAGATTTAATAAGGATAATTTGATTCTTTTATGCATTTTTAATTGTTATTCTTTTCCAAAAGGAAAAGGCAATGCAGGTTTTTAACACTTGAAATCACTCTTTTTTTTTTCTAACCTGTCTTGTCTTTGTGAGTCTTATCTGTACTTTTGTCTTCTCAGTACTTTTAAGAATCATAATTGGTGTGATTATCTTGCTATGAGAATAATTAGTCATAGCTTTTTGACACACTAAATGGGGAATATAGAATTTCAAGCAGTGGAGCTGAACAGCAAACCCATTCCACTTTGAAACTGAAAAAGGCTGTGCTAGTTGGATTCAGGTACAATGATTTTGAGTCTTTTGCACAATTTTTATGTAATATGGTAGAGGGAAGAAAGAACACAGCTTAAATTTTCACATGAGAAAATGAAGGGAAATTTCCAGGCTAATTGCCTGTTATGACCAATAAATCTAAATTTATGACCAATAAATTTAAAAAATGCAAGATAAGTATATTGAGAACCAGATTTCTCCTTACTAACTTATTATATTGTCTTGGAAAATGACTGCAGAGTTTAAAAAATTCAGAGAAAAAGGCTATCATAAAGCTAGCATTATAACCATACTCTATTCCAACACTAGAAAGCTCTAATATTGGAATGAATTGGGACTTCTGTTCTGAGACAGATAGGTTGAGGAGCCTCCAAAACATATAGAGGGATAGCACATTCATTTACATAATCATATGGTATTCTTTTACATTTATTTTGATTATCTAATGTAGTCAATTTTATTTTTGCCAACATTTTTGTATAGCTTTTATATTTGAATGAAAAAATGATCTAGGAACATTGCACAAATAAACAATGAGGAAAATATAAAGAGAGAAAGAAAATTTATCTAAAATGTATACTGTAGTTAGTAGCCTTCAATAAATACATAATATAATATAGATGACATCATGCCATACATGATTTATAAACTATTTTTCCATTCAACAATGAATAGTGGTTAATAGATTCTATACAGGATCCAAATATACCATGTTTAACCCATCGTTATACTATACTGTAATTTATTTAATCAGTCTTCTACTGATGGGTGCTTAATATTTGTTCATATGAACAATCATTGAAAGAAAATATTCAGAGCATATTCTTTGGGAAATTTTCTGATTATCTTCTTAAGTTTTCACCATAGACTTTTTGACCTAGATGGGAACTTAGAGAAGATCCATTTCAACCAGGGTACAAGAAAGCTGAAATTAATTGCTTAAAGTTATAGCGTCAAATAGTGATAGAGCTTAAACTATTTATTTACTGGATGCATACTGTGAAAGTAGCATCGGAACAAGCACTGTGGTGAGGAAAAATGTAAATTTCAAGGCAAGAAACCCAAACTTGTCTCTTGGAACCTATCAAAGCTGTAACAAGTAAATCGTAAGCCATGTAGAAGGTGCTTAATAATTATGTGCTTATTAAATTAGAAAATCTTACTTGATACCAGAGCTTTTACAACAGTTTCCTAACTGTTCAATTTACTCAGTATCTTACTATGCTCATCCAACAAGCATACTTCTATGACTTATTAGTTTAAGAATCAAAGATGATTATGTCACTCCCTTGTATAAAATCTTTATCTTTGCCACTGGGCCTAAAATGATGCTAAATTCAAAATTAGCATACGTTGCTGATTCAATAATAGATGACTAAATGACCTGACAGGTCAGATTGAAGAGTTTAGGCCTAAATCAATAGGAAATTCGAAGCTATTCTTTTCATTGAATGGATTATTAGTGAAGTATAACAATAATTTAATTATAATGAATTATAATTAATAATAGCTTATTAATGAATTTGATGTTTACCTTCTACTACTCTACTATATACCATGTGTACTGTACTATGAGTATGACAGTTTGAGATGTAAAAATGGAAATAGTCCTGGACTTGGCAGGTGGCTGTGAGACTGGGGTGGAAAGGCTAGCTGAAGAGATAGTAAGAGGAACATCTGACAGGAGCAAAGAATTAGGCATTCTAGGGATTCACTGGTAGTAAAGGAGAAGGAAGAGTTTAAAACAGTTCTACAGGGATGATTCTGAAAATCTGAAATATGAGCCCTTTTATCTACAAATTATGAAAGATGAAGAGGACAAATGCCTAGAGAGAAAGTAGATAATTTCCATTTAAAATTCAGGGAATCTAATTCCAACCTCCCCATACATTCCAGACTCTAATTTACCTCATTTTTTGGGTAAAGGACTTGGGTTGAAGAAAGTAAGGATGACATAAGAGTTTTTGGTAAGTAAACTGTTAAAATTATATTATCTTCTACAGTTCCAAGACTTAATTATTTAATGACTATCAAAAGTAAGAAGAAGTGTTCAGCATTTGTAGAAGCAAACATAACTTTAGACTATTGACTGCTTCATAAATATTCACAATCCATCTGTGTAATATTTTTCCTTAACATTTTACTGACAATAAGGCTGTTGCTTGCCAAGCTATAGTTTATTGTGAGGATTTCATATACAAATTACATAAATATGTTTGGAACTGTATCCACCCTAAAGTAAGTGTTTAATAAACTCAAGTTACTTATAAATTAATTCAACAAATATTTATTGAGGACCTGTTATGGGTCAAATGAGCACATATATTAAGAACTCAATAGGCTGTAGTTACTTATGAATTCCATTTTCTCCTTTAAAAAGAAATTCTCATTATCAACACAAGAAAAGATAAATAAATAAATAAATAAATTCTCCCTTTTGGCTTTTCTTCTTCCCCCTCCTCCCTTTTGATTTGGATATGACTTTGACTTGAACTCCAAGTGTGAAAGCACTTAGCAGTCTCAGGGCTCGTGCATGTTCTTCCTTGTCTGCTTGGACTACTCTTCGGTAGACATCTGCTGTGTTCATGCCCTCAAAACTTTCAGGTCTCTGCTTAAATGTCACCTTCATGGACAGGGTGTTTCTAACCACCCGATAAAAATAGCCCAAGCAGTTGGGTGCTGCTTTCCACAAGGGAGGTCCTGGGTTCGGTTCCAGTGTCTCCTAAAGAAGAAACAAGCAGACAACAAGCAGACAATGAACAAAAAAAACAATGAGCAAACAGATGAAGGAGCCATCTCAGGGGAATGGGGAGCCCTTCACGCCATCACCGTTGGGGACTGAATCCTGTCCTCCACAAAAGACATGTTCAAGTCTTCATCTGCTTTCTTGGAGGTATAAAACCATGTGTTAAAAAAAGGCCCTTTGAAAATGTTATTATTTGTTAAGTTGAGGTCACATCAAGATGGGCTTTAACTATATGACTGGAGAACTTATAAAGAGAAGAATTTCAGATGCAGTCAGTCAAAGCCAGATGGCAGAAGAAGCCAGAGGAGAGGGAGATTGCCATGTGATGGAGGACTGCCATCACCAGAACACTAGACACCCCGGGAGAAAGCATGGTCTTGCCGACATACTGATTTTGGTCTTCTAGACTTCAAAACCATGAGACAGTTAACACTTGTTGTTTAAGCCAACCCATTGTGTGATATTTGTCATAACAGCTCTGGCAAACTAAGACAATCACCCACCACTCCTGATTCCTTTTACTTTGTCTTAGTGTTTTGTTTTAATAGGATTTATCACCATCTGACATATTATACACATTTTTACCTATTTATTTTGTTTATAGTTTCTCACCTTCCCTAAACGTCCCCCCCAAAAAAAAGGTACACAAACACACTTAGAGCTTGGACTTTGCCTTTATAGTCAGTATTATTTGTCCAACATGCAACACCTAACAACAAGTTGAAATTCACTAATTATCTGTTGAATAAATCAACAAAGGAGAAGAAAAGAATGACAGTCAAGTATCACATGTTAGAATATGCCAGGCAGTATGTTTAGCACTTTGCATACCTTATTTCATTGATACTCAGATTAAGCCTATGATAAAGGCTTTATTATTGCAACTTTATGAAAAATTTGAAAATGACATAGAGCACCAGAAAGCATGGGGGAGAACACCTCTGGTCAGGAGGCAGGAATGGTTTCCCATAGGCAGTAGGTTCTTAGTAAATATCCAAACACTGAGAACTCTGTACCTTTAGTGCAGGTTTGATTTCAATGTAAAGATCCCTTCCACAGTTCCTTGGGAATCTTTTGTGCTGTGGCATACACAGGCTCTCTTACTGTGACTTAGCTTGAATTATGTACTTGTTAGTCAACTGGAACTTTTACATTTCATCTAGTGCTTTACTCGACACAAGATTACATACTGGCCTGGCTGCCCTTTTAAATTAAACATTGCAAAATCAATGAGATATCGTTCAGTGCTCACTGCTTGCATGAAAAAAAAAAGAATTCTAATTAAAACCCTATTATGATTCTTTCCAAGTGAGGGTTGGAGTGTTTGGAATTCCTAGATTGCATAGGCCATTTTTATTTCTCCCTATACCATTTTGACATATGGATGAATCACCCCAGAAGAGGAAATAATGGGGCTGACACAAATATCCCAGCTTCCTCTAGCATCTTAAAAACAACCATTTAAGTATGCCCAAAGTAACCAAAGACAGAAAGGGTCAAACAAAGGTTGAGGAAGGAGAGAAAAAAACAAACATCTTTTGCAACTTAAATCAAGATAAATTGTACTGTGCTCCTTCTGTTACTACAAACATTGTGAATTAAAGTCTCTTTTTCATCTATTGGCCCCTTTTCTAATAAATAAGTGAGAGTGGGCAGCTCTTCTTAGAAAGGGGTTAGATATTTAACTTGGTATTTGCATCTACAATCAGTCGATTGCATTTACAATCAGCAAAGGAGGTTGCCCTCAACAATGCAAGGATTCTCCTCATCCAATCAGTTAGAGGACTTAAAAGCTACTACTGAGGGTTTCAGAGGTTAGAAGAATTTCTGCCTCAACTTCAACAACAGTGCTTGTCAGAATTTCCAGCCAGGCCCCTTCCCTTGGCAAATTCAGACTAAGGACATTAGTATGAACTTTATCAGAGTTGCCAGCTTGTGGCCTGCCTTATGGAGGTCAGACTTACCAGTCCCCACAGTTGGGTGAGCCAATACTTTATAATAAGTACTTTAAAATATAGATATATATATCCATTTGGTTCTACTTCTCTGGAGAGCCTTAATACACAGATATACAAATACAGACACAAGTATGTATATATTATAGAGTGGAGGCTATATGCTGCTGTTTCTTATTCTAAAACACTATTATTTACTAAAAATACATTTATCCTGATTCTGAGACCCTTTACACTGTATATGCTTTCTCCTAGGGATTGTGGTCCAAGTGAGAAAAGATATCATGGTGTGAAAGAAAGAAATGAGAAGTTTGTGAAGTAGTAGGGCACTGTAAAATGACATAGAGCAAATCAACTAGATTTCATTTTGATGTAATTTCCAAATAAATACCAGCACCAACAAAGAAACTACAAACAAACCATGGCCAAAATATGTAATGAATGAGAGTTATAAGTATGTGCACTAAGCAATGCAAAGTTGTGCCTGGGCTGGCCAGATTGAGCATGTTTGTGGACAGGCTGACTAAATACCAGCTGAGTAGAGATGCCAGGACTAAAGTCCCAGAGTTAGAGGAGTTATAGCCAAGTGCTAGAGTTTGCATTGCTTTTATGTTCTACAATTATTATTACAATTCTGTGATTTTTTCATTGTTGCTGAAATAAATAAAATCTGTATGCATTCTATACAATGTGGCCAAAAATACCATGTATCTGTCAGCTAAAAAAAAATGAGTTTTCCTGCTGGGAATTCTGCCCACAACTGGGGCAATTTACATAATTTCTAGATTCACTTTCTTCAGCTTTAAAATGAAGGTAATCTCTAAAGGTCCTTCTAGCTTTTAGCATTCATTAATGCAATAATTTTATCTCTGGATACTTTGTGTAGATGAGACAAAAAGGCTGAGACATGATATGAGAGACAAAATAAAGTGGGTTAAGAAATTTGAAAAAGAAGGGAAATGCAAACATCCAATGAAGAATAACTAGAAGAATACGGGTTTTCAAGATGCATCATCATATTAAATATTTCATGGATCTAATTGCCCCATACTCATTTCTGTTCCCCTTTGGGCATGGCCTTAAAAAAATGATTATCAGCAGAGGTGGTATTACCTGCAGAAGGAGATCTGGAATTGATGGCAGCATTTAAATTTCCCAGTGTTTGTGGTGGATGCTAATTACATGGAATATTCCAGGGCCAAAGATGCTAGATGTCCTATAATTACATTGTTTCTTACATTGCACTGGGCTTTTCTATGCTTCCCAGACATTAATATAGATGAAGATATAATTGTCTGAAAATCTAAGTTTTTTTTACATGTGACGATAACAAATTATTGTATGATATTGATATATACTAAAATTGCCAAGAATGCAACTTACATTCAAATTGAGAAAAAAATATATTTTCCTTCTGGACCTTGACCAAGAATTGTCTCCTATTTTCAGAAAATTTTGCCTCCTATGACAATTATACCCAAGGGACCTAAGTAACCAATATTATTACCTATGATTGTTAGCATTTAAAGTTACCACATTTCTGGTGATTCTACATCTATAGTCAAACATCTGAATGTTTCACTGTGGTCTGCCAAAGCATTGACATGTTAAAGTACATTGTGACAATTTGAATTTTGTAAATCCCCAAAGGAGAAAGACTATGGTTTTTGAACTAGTCTATTCCTGTGGTTTTGGTACCCTTTGATTGCATTAAATTCTGTTGAGGGTTCTTTGATTAGATTACTTGATAAGATCGTTTTGGGGGCTTTGATTGGACTAACAGTGAGGTGTGATTCAGATTGAGTCTCCACCCTCTTGCTGGGTCTGATAAAAATGGAGACACAGAAAGAGACACACACAGGAAAAGGGAGCTACCAAATTTGATCCTGTCATGTAAAAGAAATGACTCCAGTTTTGCCCACAGCTGAGCTGCAAGGAGAGAAGTCCCCTAGAGGCTCAAAGAGCTGAGGCCCAGGGAGAGATGAGCCATATACCTGATAACTTGCAGCTGAACATGGAAAGAAAGAGGAGCAGCCGAGACTGATAGAGGAGGCCTGGAAAGAGATAAGCTCTATGCCTGGTTGCCCACAGGTGAGCTCCAGGAGGTAGGCTCCAAGAGAGGGTGAGCCTGGAGGGGAAATCAGAGACCTCGGCAGATTTACCAAATGGCCAAACAGCAGGATCAACAGTAGCTGACTTTGGTGAGAAAGCACCTCTGATGGTGCCTTGATTTGGATATTTCGCAGCCTTGGAACTGTAAGCTTTTACCCCAAATCAGTCCTCTTTATAAAAGCCAACCCATTTCTGGTATTTTGCATCAGCAGCCCTTTGGCAAACTAAAACATGTGTATTGTTTTAATTTCAATTATTTTACTTTGTCATTTTAAATTCCAATTATATTAATTTTAAAACATGTGTATGAAGGTTATGCAATCTATGAATTTCATTTCTGGTTAGTAAATAGGCATGCAAAATAGTTGCTATTATAAAAAGGGCATTGGGCAGGATAGAATTATGGATCATCATACTCGAATATTCTCTTCCCATCAGTCTATCACACTATTTTCCTTGTATCATTTCTTCCATCTTTCAGGAGAAATATAAGTCATTTCCATGTAGAAATCCTGCCAGCATATAAAAGCTCCAAGCCAATGTGCTTGGAGCATATAAAACTAAACATATGTCCTTATGCTTCTGTGAATGGTGCATGCACTTGTATGATTCTTTAGTTCTTATCTAGGCTCAGAATGCTTGGCTCATCTTTGATATTTCCCTTCCCCTTTTGATTTCTATCATATAGTCCCGAACAGGGCTTACAGCTAAGTTCCTCCACAGGTTCTACTTTTGTGCTGGTAAATATGGTGCTGATAATAATGGATCTCACTGAGAAGAGGTTAGATTCTTTGAAGACAGAAGGAATATTTTAGGAGAGTTAGAATTGCTCATGTCGAAAGAACATGGCAGTGAGAACTGCTGTCAGAGTCCCCACCCTAGCAATAAACAACAACAGTTGTAGTACCTCCTAGACTCTATCCCCAAAGTTCAATAGATTTTCTGGATACATCATTAGACATTTAGACAAGGACAAATGTCTGTCTTTGTTTTGGATCTACTCTTTCCCCACCTTCACATTGCACTTTTTATTTTATATAGATAACTCTCCTGGAGATCTTGGGGACTGACACAGTCTGAAGAATAATGCCTTTACCTTGGCTTCAGAATTGAGCCCCTAGAAGTTTTCATGCAGAACTGGCATCAGTGCCAGCTAACTCAGAGGCTAAACTGGTTTTCTCAAAATATATTATTTTCATGTCATCTCCTCCGATTGATAATCCTCAACTCATGTTGCTTATAAAACATATATTGGCCTGGTTTCTGAGACCATTAGTAATCTTGTGGTCATATATATAACTGATTTATCATTTCCTTTGCATTACCTGTCTACTAGTAGTCTTAGTTCTTCTACCATGCTGCAGTTATTACTAGTTTTGAGTCTTTGCTCTTAGATTTTTCTTCTTTCTTTCATGCCCTTCTTTGTCTCCACGTATCCAAAATGTAGTCGTATCAAGAGCCCAGGTTGAATCCCATCTACCTTCTGCATTTTCCCTTGCAGAGTGTATTGAGCACACTGATAACCATTTTCTCTGTAAATTCCATTGGTGTTTATTGGAATTGTTGCTTGAACTAATATTTTAATCTATGTGGGGATTAATTAATATAATAAACACTTGAATTGTTTTCATGCTCTCTTAGTTGGCTCAGAGCTGGTATTCAGTTAACTTTTAAATTAAAAAAATCAGTTAAAATGAATAATCTTTGAAAGATTGAGAATGAGAAACAGTTTCAATCTTTGATGAAATTAGGAATTATTCCTAAAACCAAAGCATACAATGGAAAGAGGTTAAAAAAATAGGAAATAACTTACCAAATAGGAGGAAGTTTATATCCTTGAAACAGGAAAATATTTTAAGAAAGGGAATCAGAAGTTCCAAAATGTGTGAAGGGCTGAGGAAGTGAAAGCCAGGGAAACTTCTACTAGCTTTTAGGAAATCAGAATTTGAAGCAATAAGAGAAAATCATGAATCCACCAACTTCAGCACAGAAGTGGGTAATGGGAATAGAATGCCAGGTAGTTCATGTCTGTTAATCACAAAACCCCATGTGCCTGCATGCTTCAGCGAGAGGAGCACTGATGGCTTTGCCTTCTCTTCTACTGAAAAAACCTGTAAACATGGTTATTATTGGTGGACTCAAAATTAAAACACTGCTAATAAAGGATTCTGGAAAATGTAGATCTGGGCCAGCTTTCAGCCTTTGGTTCAAGAGGAAAACATAAGAAAGAAGCTAAAATAAAGGCTGGTAGCCAATGTGAATTTGGGTACACATGTGTGCGTGTGTATGAGTGTGTGTGTGCATGAGTGTGTGTAAAGCAAACATAAGCGTTTCCAGATAGAGGACTCCAAAGAAGGAGAAACAAATATATTTGCCCTGAAAACAGCCAGAAATGCTCAGGAATTGGATATTTTTAATATATATAATGAGGAACTGAGTTAGGAGGGTAAAAAGAGGAAAATATTTTAAAGTCTCTATAAGGAGCAGGAAATACCCCAAGTTTCCATTTCCACCTCCCAAGAAACTCACTGTTGGAAATAGGAGCCTTGTAATGATTTAGTCTTCAATATGAAATAGCAGCCGAGCATCATTTGATATTTGATAAATGCCTCAAATTCCCATTTAGAAACAGCTAAAAAGAAAAATTACAGAATATAGAAACTCTAACAAGCAGAACAGAATTTACAAGCAATAATATCTTATGTCTTCAGAGAGATGAAAAGAGGCATAATACCTATGGAATAAGGGCAGAATGGCACAGAACAGGAATGGTAAGGTTTAGAAAGAGATCTCAGAAATTAACAGTATACAACAGCTGAACTAAAGATATTTGTAAAACAAGGCTGTAGTGCCAAGAAAGGAACTCCTTTTTTTACAGTGTAGGAGAAAAAGAGAAAGTGTTAGGAGAAAAATAGTAAAATAGGGAATTGGTCTGAAGTGTTTCATAGCTGCTTAATAGGAATTCAAAAAATTCACAGAAAATAGAATGGGTAAATTTTGAAAAAAAATGACCTAAGTATGTTTCCTGGTATTTAAAATAATGACAAATCAAAAGATATGATTATATCCTAAGCAATAAGCAATTCCTTATTGCTTAGAAATAAGGAATTAGCTTCAGATGATGCAGCTAAGAGTTACAAATAACTATATATGGGGAATAAGAGCAGAGAGGTCGTAACAATCTTTCATCACTATTTGACTTTTAACTATTACTTTATAATAATTTGATTAAGACATTGTCAAAGCCCACTGTATGCTTCCTAGATTAAAAGAAATAAACAAAACAAAGCCAAGCATGTAAATCAGAAATTTATAATAGGAGAAAACTCTAAAATTTTCTAGAAGGGGGAAAAAGCCTTTATGAAAGTAATCAGGGATAAGATTGGCATTGGACTTTTATAATAGCATTGGAAGCTAAAAAATACAATGCTTTAAGTCTTGAGTCAAGCAATGCTTTAATTTTTGAGTCAAAGGAAATAGTTTTACACCTAGACATCTATACCCAGCAAAACTATCAATCATCTTTGATGCTAGAAAAAGATTATTTTCAGATATGAAGAGTCTCAAACAGCTTGTCTTATATAAATTCTTACTCAGAAAATTACTGGATTATGAAAACCAGAGAGTAAACCAGGATAAAGGGAAACATGTGCTCCAAAAATGGGAAATCTAATATAGAGGCTAGATTAAGGGAATTCCTATATAAGAGTAAAGGGAATTCCCATAAACAAAGCTGTGTAATAACCCTAGAGAGCAGCCATCCAGAATGGAGAAGGAACTGGATAGCTCTAGGAAGGAATGGCTCTAGAAAACAATGACAAAAATGGAAAGTAAAGCAAAATAAAGATATTTGATTATTTATTTTATAGAAAATTTCATAGGAAACTATTTTGAAAATATTATGTAAAAATAGCTAAACAAATGCAAATATAAGGTAATTTACTCCAGGAAAAAGTATAATTATATGAACAACATAATACAGAAATAAAACAAGAGAATGTGTCTTAAAATCTTCATATGTAAGAAGAGAAAGTAATTTGATAATCACTCAATATTGACTGGCAGATCAATATACATATTATTTAGAATTTGGTGTTGTTTTGGTGGTTTCAGAAGACATTATTAAAGAGTTATAAGTTCTTATATCTAGGAATGGAAAGAAGAAATGGAGGGTGGGAAGAAGAGACTAAATTTTTTTACTATAACCTTTTGGTGCTAAATAACATTTTAATTATTTGCATGTAACACTTAGATTAAATAAAATAAATTTAAAGTGAGAAAATTGGTGAAATGAGAAGTCAAATTCATATCAAAGTATAGAAAAAAGAAATGGGAAATAAAGTTTCAGAAGTTTAAGAGAGAGAATAAGGAAATATTTACTTGAAGATATATTAGACAAATAGAAAATGACTTGAGAGGGAAGAGGAAGGACAAGACTAAGTGATAGCAGATGACAGATTCTTAACACTTACCCTTTTCAGAATCTGATTAACCTACTTTATCTGACTTTAATGGAGAATGAGTTCTCAGTATTGAGGTAGAATTTAGAACGCTTATATTCCACAGTCATCATCAAGCAAAGTTAAGATTTACCAAGTCATATTTTAACAAACAGTGAATATT
>JAQZBX010016313.1:0-36613 GCA_029593785.1 Cabassous unicinctus | reverse complement strand
GGCCTCCCATATGGTAAACGGGGGCTCTATCCACTGAGCCACACCCGCTTCCCAGTACTTGCTTTTATAATTAAATCTTTGATCCATTTTATATCATTTTTTTAACCTTTCCATTTTTCATTAGATGTTAATGATCTTAGCTAGTTGTTTGAAAGAAAAAGAGACTTTGAACTAATTTACCTTAAGCTTTGAATGACTGACATTCACAAAACTCATTCAGGAACATTTGCATTCTTTAAAAAAAGTTAAGTCAATTTCAGACAATGAGGGAACTCAGGGGACAAAGGCATATGTAGTTACAGAATTTCCCTTTCCCTAGGAAAATGTGCTGATAATATACTTATGAACTTAACCTCAAAATGCGTAGAGTTTAGAAAAAAATTGTTTCCCTACGTTGGATGGGGTAATACTTAAGCATGAAGAATTTGAAGCCAATTTTCCTGTGTTAAAATCCAATTTACTTATCCTCTCTTTGCCTCACTTTTCTTGCTTATGAAATGGATGATATCACATGGGATGATAATAGAAACTACATCACTAAATCATTGTGAGAATGAAATGAGTTAAAAGAGGTAAATCTCTTTGAATTGTATCCAGCATATAGTGAGCCAAAAATAGATGTTAGCTTTCCTGTATTTGAAATGTCCTTAGAACACTAAATTCATTGATTCCACTTCATCTTAATCTTAAATTCTGATTTTGAAGGACAGGGAGAAGACAAAGGGATTCGCACCCAAAATACTGCCTTTCCTCCCATAGCATAAGTTTTGCTACTTTTCAGTGTTTATTTCCCTAGAGCAGATGGAAGCCATTATAAGAATTGTAATGTTCTGAGATGCTGTGAGTTTCATGATGACAAAAATATATTTTATGGAATTACCAATTATTTACTGAAGCATGATTGTTGGCACTTTTGCTATAGTATCAATCAAAACTCTTGCTCTTTGAGAATTATTAAAGATACTTTCTAGGAAATTTTTATAATAATTAAGTAAAAATATTCCTAATTATATACATACATATGGAGACACATGATTGATTAATTTTACATAAGCTAAAATGATAAGCTTAAATAAAATTTAGGGTGGAGAAACAACGGGATTAGATAGCAGTGCCTTTTGACTAAATTTGATATTGCAGTCTAAATCTATTATATATTCTAAATAACTATTGTTAAAATGAGGCAATTTATTGAGGTTCTATCCTTCTCAAATTCCTTGTCATACATTAACTTCTTTATTCCTTACAGCAGCAAATCTCAAATACATGTATAGATATATATATTACACATGCTATACACATTTGAGATGGTTAGTAGCTTCTTTTTGGACTTTGGGTGTCAGAAAACTAAGGGTTGATGAAACTTTATGAGAAAGAATAAAGTGTGATCTAGTTTGGGACAATTGCCATTGGCCTAAGAAATATAGCCAATGGGCTTTAACATCCCCCTACCAGTTATTATTTTTGGAACATACTGTACTGCACCTGGATAAACAAAGTTTGAAGTTGTTGCTTCAGAATTTTCCATGAAATAGAGCTGATTACCACCTTCAGTGGCATCCCATATTTTTGATTTCCATATTTTCCTTCTCAAAGAATAGGCATATATTATTCTGATTTCACAGAAAGATAATGAGGCTGAGAATATCCTTTGAAATTTGGTTAAATGCTAGGCTAACAAATTTATTTTACTGGACTTTCTCTGATTTGGGTATTGTAATGGATAGCTAATGGGTGGACTTCAAGTACACACTTCTGAGTAGTAAATAAAGTTTTTATTATTTTAAAAGCACATTTATGCTCCTGGCAATTTCTCTAGTATTTTTGTGATCAATCACTGCTTTAAGACAATATAGAAAATGAACACTTTCCACTCTCTTTTCCAAGGATAGGCAAAATGGAGCTTAGAGCAAATTTTACAGACACTGTGCTCTGCCCGTTAAGTGCTCAGTAAATATTATCAACTAACTAATAACTCTTTTTACATTCTCATTACTTTCTCTATGAAGTTTAGTTCTAATGGATTCTTTATCAAGAGATTTCTGCCCCCTGAACTCAACAATGTTCTTAGCTGCTGTTGGGAGAGCACAGGCATTCCCATAATTCCTTGAGCTCTGTAGCCTATAGAGGCTGATCCTTGAGTGACCTCTAGACTATTGAGTGAGTTCTTAAACAGAAAGAGAGCAAAGGCATGCAATGTCCATTAACCTTAAAAACAACAACAACAACACTGTGGCTGTGTAGAGGGTGAGGGAAATAAGAAACAAGTGAAAATCATTGATTTTTAAAATAAATTGAATAAAGCTAATTGATTGGCTGACTGACTTGTCAGTGATCTATATCTTTTAACGGAGATGGCATTTCCTGTTGCAGATCTTATTCTCTTTTCAGACAAGACCACAAAAAGAACACAGGATCTGCTTTAGCTCTCCTGGCCTCAAAGAAAACAAAGGAAAGGTATCTTCCTTCATTTTCCTTCTCTTCCACTCCATCCCTGCTCTCTCCTACCACCGCCAAAACCCTAAATAAAGGTTTTGCTGATTGTTGTGCCAGTTGGTGAAAGGAGATGTAGACCATTTGGGATGTAAGAGGCAATAGGCTTTACTGTATTCACCTAGATATCCTTTACTATTTTAAATCAGTTTTATAATTATCAATATAAATATTATGTTCACAAAGCAAAAATAAGGGACTCCACCCTGTGGAGTTAATTAAATACCCATAAATTAGCTCAGCCAGTCTGCCAAGGCTGAATAACCTAGTATCTTAAATGTATGCTTTAATAGCAAATTAAATGATTTTGAATTCCTTTAAGTTTTACTTTAATTATAAATCTGCCTGTCTCCTTTTTCCTCATATCCAAAGGATAACTACATTTTTCATTTAATTATTTTTACCCTGCCAATCTGCCATGGATCTAATGAAAATATTTAGGTAATCTATTGTTTCAAGAAGAAGAAAAATAACACATGGTATTAAAACTAATTTTCAGAAAAAAATTATTGCATTTTTAATGAACAAGGGACTGTGCCTATTTAGCATTTTATAGCTCTTGATTAAGTATTGTACAGTATACTTTTCTTTGAAATCTCAGCATGTTATTGTAGCTTCAGTAAACAAGAGCAGTCCCCACAGCATCAATCCTTTAAAAGGAAATTTTTTTGTGTGATAGGTAATCTTTATTTTAATGTTTTTATTTTTAAAGAAGCTTTAGATTATATAAATGTTACATAAAAAATATAAGGGATTTCCATATGCCCCACTCCCTCCCACTCCCACACTTTCCCACATCAACAACATCCCTCATTAGTGTGGTACATTTTGTTATGCTTGATGAACACATATTGAGCATAGTTGCTAACTATGGATTACAGTTTACATTATAGTTTACACTCTGTCCTGCACAATTTTGTAAGTTATGAAAAAATATACAATGGCCTGTATCTGTCCCTGCAATATCATGCAAGACAACTCCAATGTCCTGAAAATGTCCCTATATTATACCTCTTCTTCCCTTTCCCATCCCTCAGAACCTCTGGTGACCATTGCCTTTATATCAATGATAAGAGTTCTTCCATTGCTAGAATAATGTCTACAGTAGAATAAGAATAAATCTACTTTAGTCCATTGTTCATTCCTCAATCTTGAGGATTTGGGGATGGTGATGCCCACTATGCTTCTAATTGAGAACGAGCTTAGATCCCATGGAGCAGATGGATGGAACTGTTTTGCTTGCAGCAGCAGACACTGTCTATTCCTTGGGATGGGCATTGTCCATCATCATCTCCTTGTTAGTTGTCCTGGATGAGCCCAGTGAACTGGAGAGTAGGTGTTGCAACTCTGCTGAAATTCAGGTCTCAACTGGCAAATGGACAGAACAAAGATTTAAGTCTCTGGGACATATATTTTCAAAGTATAGTGATAATTATAGATTCAAATAAAAGGGGCAAAAGAGTCAGGTGTAGAGAACCTATACATGAGTATAACTCTTACACTGGAGAGCATAAATTCCAATGTAAGGCCCACTGCCAAATTCCTGAGCTATCTGCCCTGTCTCTAGAGCCCTCAGGAGCCTAGTTATTTGAGGCGCTGTTTACTGTGGCAGTCAATGAAGATCCTGCTGAGGCTTGCATAAGCCTAACCTCTGGAATGACCTCCCAAGTCACTTTGAAGTCTCCTAGCCATATAAACTCATTTGTTTTTACCATTTCCCTCTTTTGGTCAAGGTCTTTTTCCAGATGCTTTGCTAGTTGGCACTCGGTAATAATCCCTCAGTGCCAGAGAGGCACATCCCCAGGAGTCATGTCCCACGCTGAGGGGAAGGTAGTGTGTTTATATGCTGAGTTTGGCTTAGAGAGAGGCCACATATGAGCAACAAGGAAGCTTTCAGGAGGTAACTCTTAAGCAGTATTTAATACTAGGCCAAGTTTCAACTTCACAAGAAAAGGTTCATAAGTACAATCATCAATATCAAGGATAAAAGGAAATTTTATTGGCTAAGATTTAATCAAGATTAGTGTTCCCAGCCTGTCAAAATATAATGATGCCTGCTATATACGTAGTTTGATGATGCTATAAGAAGCAAAATTTTACTTGTCTGATTAATTTTTCCTTCTTCTGTGGGGTTTCAATCCAGGGTATTTTGCCCATTGATAAAACTAGGCATCCCTTAAGTATGGTCAAGTTGCAGCTAGAATCATAAAATTGTGGAATTAAGCATTTCTATAAATACAGCACAGCTCTGTAAATTCTGTTTTCTGACAAATTTCCACTGTAAGATCAAAGCAGTATTCATATAGAAGAGAAAAGTCTCACAGCAGGCTAAGACAAAATTTATTGTTGAAGACAAGTTTGGGTTGTCAAAGAAAAATAAGATGATATCTTTTAAAAAATAAAAAAGGAGCAGTCTACCTCCAGTAGGTCCCACTTTCTGACCAAGGGTCTTTCTTAGCTCCATCTAAAAACACTGGGGTATTCCCAAGCTCTCTATCTCCAGATCTCAACAGTGTGTACCCTGGTAGAGTGATGAGTTTTGAGGTCTGATAGATTCAGTTTCAAGTCTGGCCCCACTGCTTAAACAAATTATTTATCCCCCTGGGCTTCAATTTCTCAATTTTTAAACTTAAGACAAATAGTCCCCAAATTTATACATATTTGCCATATACATACATATCTTATGTTTGTTGATGTCATGGTTTGTAAAACACACTTTAGCTAATTGTAGAAATTCATAAGGCATAGATACTATAGGATTTGGGGAGATGGTAGAATTATATTATGCTGGATTGTGGTGGTGGCTATACAACTGTATGTATTAGCCAAAATTTGCAGAACTGAACACTAAAAAAGAGGACTTTTTCTGTATGTAAATTATACCTTAATAAAACAGTGGAGAAAAATATTGTAGTGTAGAAAACAGTGATAGCTTATGAAATATATCTATTACTAATCACTTCAAATGCTTAGAACGTACAGGTAACTTAATTTTTTAATCCATTTCTTCCTTACAGTTAAATCTTATATTCTATACTTTATAAAAATATCAGGGTCACAGCTCAGGTGTTTAAGACAGTCACTCTGCTTCTGTCTCCCTTCTCTCCTTCTCTACTGATTAAATAAAAATGCTTCTGACACTCTGTAAACTTAAAGCGAAATGTGGAGCTTTGTTTATCTTTATCTTAACAAAAAAACAAAACAAAACAAAACAAAAAACAGGTGTCCTACTTTGATCACAGGTATCTATTAATTTGGGACATCTAAGAAGATCGCTATATGGTCCATGTTCCTTGTATGACCTATACCAGGGAATGGTGTGATGTATGCCCCCTCAGTAAATGTCAGGAGTTGCAAAGTTTTCTGACAATATGATGAGATAGAAGGGGAAAGGACATCTCC
This sequence comes from Cabassous unicinctus, assembly GCA_029593785.1. Classification (NCBI taxonomy): domain Eukaryota; kingdom Metazoa; phylum Chordata; class Mammalia; order Cingulata; family Chlamyphoridae; genus Cabassous; species Cabassous unicinctus. Next base: position 30,718 of record JAQZBX010016313.1, on the reverse strand, counting down.
TAGTTCAAATTCTCAGACTTGAGAGCTCACTGGCCAGATTTTACTTGTAGAAATCCAATCCCACCAACCACCAAAATTGGGGTGCTGTACTAAAACATTTGAGTTCTAGTCCCAACTTCTCCACTAACTGAGTCACCTTGAAAAATCACCCTTTACAATTTCTAAGATCCAGTGTCCTCATTGTCCCATGGATATGGTACCTATTTTATAGAAATTTATGAGATTCAAATGAGATAATGTATATGAAAACATGTTGAAATTGTGAAGTCCCATCCAAATATATTCATAGTGTTTGTATGAATGTGTGCTGAGCACAGAGCTACCAATTATTGTCCTTTGTACTACCTCATCCCTAAAAATCACTTTTTCATTTGCTTTTGAGGCTTCAACTGGTCAATATGTGACCACAAATACTAAAAGCCTCCGTTTACAGCTTGGGATGAATAAGAGGCCAAGGTGGCCACCATCAATATAGAGCTATCATTTTAGTCATAATAGTTTACAACACCGATGACTAGAAGTTCACAATGATGTGCTCAGTTCAGCCCAACATGTGGGACAGCATCCAGACTGAGCAAACTTAGGACCACAGAACAGAATGATTTAGACAAGGCGCTTTGGTCATTATTTTCAGCCATTTTGCATAGCAAAGCTTGAGTATCTGATATGAAATCCAAAAACCAAGATTGGAATGCTCTTTCAGTTCTTGAACAAATTATTCCATAATAATATGTACAGAGTTTTTCAGTGTCCTTAAATAGATGCCTAGTGGTAGTCCATTGAACGTGCCCTGAGCAACTATTATCAAGAAGCACAGAAGGGAGCTGCTTTTTAATGGACAAATGCAAAGGTCTTATGCCAGTCTAGGCAAGAGGCATCCTTCAGGTTTCTATTGATGGGAAAGGGTGGGGTGGGTTGAATGCCAAAAGTTTCTTTTTTCTGGTTGTTAGAGGTTATGGGACTGCAGAGTTCAACCGGGCTGCCTGAGGCTGCTTAGTCCTCTGCTTTCTTAGAGGGAATGCCTGCTTGGTATCAGCTGAGCTTGTGATAGGAGGGCTGTTGACTCTGAAGCCTGATGCAGGGACTTAGCTCACCTCAAGTGAACCTAGATCCTGTGCAGATCTCAATTCACCATGCCTGCTCTTTCACCGCAGCTATGTGCATAACCTGGTGGTCTGCCCAACTCTCTGTGAGGTGTGAGAATTTGGAATTTGTATCCTTCCAGCTGTCAGCTTATCTTTTATTATCTTGTCATGTTTCATTATGTTCCTTAGCTGATTCCATTTACTTTCAATACTTTTAAAAATCTTTTTAATTTTCTTAGTTTTCTTTCATTGACATAAGATATACAGTGAAGTATGTAAAGTACACTAATCTATGTAACCACCACCAGGATGAAAGTACAGAATATTACTGGCATCCTAGAAATTTCTTTCATGTTCCCTCCAAATAATTACATGCATTGCCTTTTCCCCAGAGATAAAACTATTCTGACTTCTATTGCCAATAAATTGGTCTTGCATGTTTCAAACTTCATGGAAATAAAATATAACACTATGTACTTTTTTGGTCTGGCTTTTTAGAGTATCATTATTTTGATATTCAGCCATGTTTCTCTGAGTATCACTAATTCATTCTTTTTATTGCCTATAATATTCCATTGTATGAATGTACAATGACTTTTTATCCATTTCCTTGCAAATCAACATTTTGGCTGATTCTTGTTTTTGGCTGTTATGAATAATATTTCTATTAACACTCTTATAAAGGTCTTTTTGGTGAACATATGTATGAATTTCTATTCAGTATATAATTAAAAGTAAATTTCCTAGATTGTGGGGACTGTATAAATTTAGTTTTAGTAGATACTAGAAGTTTCCCAAAGTGGTTGTACCAATTTACTCTCCCACCAGCAGTGTGAGAGAATAAGCCTTAATGCTGTAAATCCTTACAATTTTTTAATTTAGTGGGTGTAAAGTCTTATCTTATCATGGTTACATTTTTCTGATAAGTAATAATGATTATCTTTTGATATGCTTATTGTTACTTAGATATCCTGTTTTATGAAATGCCTGAATTTTAAAAAATTCATATATGTGTTGGTTTGAAGTTGCATGTACCCCAGAAAACATTCTTAAATTTAATACATATCTGTGTGTGAGCCCATTATAAGTAGAGCCTTTTGATAAGGTTCCTTCAGTTAGGATGTGTCCCACCTAAATCAGGATGGGTCTTAATCCTATTGCTGGAGTCCTTTTTACGAGAATGAAGTTCAGACACAGAGAGAGAGAGAGAGATAAATCTGGAAGAGGAGGGAGAGACCAAGACATACCGCCATGTGCCTTACCATGTGACAGAGGAGCCAAGGATTGCTGGAAGCCAGCCCCAGAATGCCATAGTTTTCAGGGAGAAAGCATCTCTTTGATGATGCCTTGATATGGACTTTCTTTTTGCTTCAAAACCATAAGCTAATAAACTCCCACTGTTAAGCCAACCCATTTTATGGTATCTGCTATCAGCAACCTAGGAAACTAAAATAGTATGGTTTGTTTGCTTCATATTAATTTGCATGAATTATTTCTATATTCAGGATGCCAGGCCTTTGCCAGATAGATACATTACAAATATCTTCTCTCAGTTTTTTACTTATCTTTCGTTCTTGGAATAATTGATGCATTTTGATGTATTAAAAAGCTTGTTTTTATTGAAGTCCAATTTATCAGTTTTCCTTTTTTCATGGTAGGTGCTTTATGTGTCTGTTTAAGAAATCTATGCCTACCCTAAAGTCATAAAGACATTTTTTTTGTTTTCTTCTTCAAACATTAATTTTCTCCCTTTTATATATGTCTATCTCAATTTTCATTTCTGCTGTAATGTAGGAGTCAAGGTTCAGTTTTCCACATGATTTTTAGTTGCTACAACGCAATTTAATGCAAAGACCTCTGTTCCTACACTGAACACCAGTGGCACATTTATGATAAGTCAAGAGACTCTACATATGTGAGTCTACCTCTAGACTCTTAATTCTTTTCCATCAATTTGTCTGTCTTTGCACATTACCACATTGCCTTAATGATGGAGCTTAATAATAAGTCTTGAAATCCAGTAGTGTAAACCCTCCAGCTTTGTTCTTCTTCAGAACTGAATTAGCTCTATTAGATCTTTTTATTTACATATACATTATAGAATCAGCTGGTCATTTTCTATACAAAAGCCAGCTAGGATCTTGATTGAAAATGTATTGAATTTATAAATCATTTTGGAGGAAATAACATCTTAAAAATATTGAAGCCTTCCAACCCCTGAACATGGTAGATCTCTTCATTTATTTAGGTCCTCTTTAATTTCTTTCATCAACATTTTATAGTTTTAATTGTAGATATCTTGAATATCTTTTTTGAAATCTAATCCATAGATACATGGTTTTTAGGTGCTATTGTAAATGGGATTGATTTTCTAATTTCCTTTTCTTTTTTGGCTGATATATAGAAATAAAAGTGATTTTTTTCTATATTGATTTTCTATCCAGAAAATTTTCTAAATTCACTTATTAATTCTAATAGTTTATAACTTCTTAAGGATTGCTTAGGTACATAATTATGTATTGCAGATAGAGACAGTTTTAATTCTTTCATCCTTTAATATCTTTATAAATTTCATTCATTTTTATTCCATTGATTAGAATGACCAGCACATATTAAATACAAATGGAAATAGTGGGAATCCTTATCTTGCTCACAAACTTAGGGGAAAAGAGTTCAATATTTCACCATTAAATGTGATGCCAGAACTAGGTTTTTGGTAGGTCCTTTATTTAAATCACAATAAGAATGTTATTTTCTATGCCTAGTTTGCTGAGATTTTTTTTTCCTGCATTATGAATGGCATTGAATTTTGTCATGTGACTTTTTGCATCTATTATGATCATATGATTTTCACTGTTTTTAAACTCTTCTACTCATTATGTTGTCTAATTGATTTTCAAATATTAAACCATCATTGCATTACTGAAGTAAATTTTGCCCTTATGCTATTTCTATATTGTTGTATTCTCTTTGTTAATATTGTATTTAAGAATTTCAAGTCTATGTTCATGGGAGATAAAGGAATGCATTCTTTTCTTATAATGTCCTTCTCATGTTTTGGTATCACAGTTATGCTGACATTATAAAGTGAAGTGAAAAATGTTCCTCTTTCTTTATTACCTGAAAAAAATCCGTATAAACATAGTATTATTTCCTCCTTAAATCTGTGGAGAAATTAACCAGTGAAGCCATTTTAGTCTGGTTTCCAGGGCTTCTGTAGTGAAAAAAAAATACAGATCAATATTCCTGTCCTCGTGGACTTAAATTCTAGTAGGGAACACAGACAAAAACATAGCATGTATTGTTCCAGACAGAAGGATCAGCCAGGCAAGGCCTCAAGGTAGGGATATCCCTGGCAGTTTCAAGGCTGTGGTAGTTTGAGACTGTTTTACCCTGGAAGAGCATGTTCTTAAAGCTGATTCATTCCCGTGGGTGTAAACCTATTGAAGGGGGACCTTTTGATTAGGTTAATTAAGTAAGGCCTGGCCAGGGTGTGTCTTAATCCTCTTCCTGGAGTGCTTTATGAACAGGATGAATACAGAGAGAACACACAAAAGCAGAGGGAATGCCAGAGGAAGGCAGAAGCTGAAGCAACAAAACCTGAAAGAGAAGGGAGAAACCATCTCCTGATGTTTCCCTGATTTGGACATTTTCACAGCCTCTGAACTGTAAATTTGCAAACAAATAAACTCCCATTGTAAAAGTATGCATTTCTGGTATATTGCATTACAGCAGTTTTAGAAAACTAAAACAAAGGTCATATTAATGACGAGTGTGTGAGAGAAGAACCGTAGAAGGATGCCAGAGATGTTACAGGGGGCCAGCTTGTATAGAGCCTCCAGGCCACTTTGGGGTCCATGGCTTTCACTCTGAGTGGAAAGGGGAGCCTCTCCAAGTTTTGAGCCAAGAAGTGGCAGGGTCTGACTTACATTTTAAAGGCATCGCTCTGGCTGCTGTGTTGAAAATAGTTTTAAGGGAGCAAGAGTAGAAGCAGAAAGACCAATTAGGATCATTTAATTTCATCATCCTCCCCCCCTCCACCCCATGAAGTAAAAACTCTTTTAATATCACTTTATAGATGAAGAAGCTAAGACTCAAGGAGCCTACATAACTTGCTTAATGTATATATGTTCCCTTTCATTCTATGAATACATTTTAATTTTCCCCATGTTTTTCTGGACCTCTGCTTCCGTGTTTAATGGCTGGAGCTCATGAAAGCAGATGCTGATAGCTCATTTTAGACCTTTAATTCTTGTTAAGCAAATTTAAGAAAACTTCTCTCTCTCAATATCCCAATGTGAATTGTCACATATTAAGTCTAGACTTTGAAGGGGCTTGACCATATCAGATCTAATCCACCCTCATCATCTATTACACTTGTCAACAATACATTTTCTAACCACAGTGCATGAGGTATGGCAGAATAGCTCTTGCCTCAACATCTGAACTATGTCTAAACAAGCAGTGTAAATAACAGTTATCTCAATTAAAGAAACAAAACAAAACAAAACAAAAAAACATGTCCTTACAAAGTGTGCAGTTTGAGATTATTTTATGAATCCCAAGAAGAAAAACTAAACTATTCCTCTGGATGTGATACACTTTGATTGTATTAAATTCAGCTGAAGTGTCTGACTAGATTACCTGTTAAAATTAGGGCTTTGATTCAACTACATCAGTCAGGTATGACTCAGGTTGAGCCCTTGCCCCCTTGGGGGTCTAATATAAATGGACACTCACTCAAGAAGCCACCAGAGGAGAGAACTTTGTCATTTTTGATCCTGCCATGGGTCGGAAAGAAGCCTCAAACAGCTAAAGCCCCCGAGAGAGATGGACCATTTGCCTGATAGCTTACAGCTGGCCTTGGGAAGACAGTAGAGACCGATATAGGAAGCCCTGAGAGACAAGCCCTATGCCAGCCTACAGCAGAGATCGGGCCCACAAAGCCTCAGAGGAAGAGGAAGCCCAGAGGGGAAGGCTGAAATCCATCAGAGATCACCTGCCATCTTTCTTCAACACGTGGCAGCTGACTTTGGTGAGAAAGTACCATCTTATAGTACCTTGAGTTGGACTTTTCATGGCCTTGGGACTGTAAGCTTTTCCCCAAATAAATACCCTCTATAAAAGCCAACAGATTTCTGGTATTTTGCATCAGCACCCCTTTGGTGGACTAATACACCAAGTGAGCTAAACTTGTTACCCATATCATGACATCAGAAGGATGATACTGAATTAACAAAGAGCACGCTCTCATGCCTGAATACTGACATTCAAAACCAGGTATTTGGAATCTGGAACTCAAGCCTTACCCTTTTTTTAATATTGACTATTTTATCATATTTGTCAAAGCATCTGAGACCAAAACACAGAAAGCTGACACTCAGGTATCATGGACTTAAAAGCAGAGCTGTTCCTTTGTAACTCTCCAAGTGCCCTGAACATACTGGGATTTTGACAGGTTTAGGTCTAAATCTTAACTTTGCTATTTATTAACTATTGATTGTAAGCAATTTCTTAACCTAAATTTCAGTGTCCTTACCTGTTACATGCAGCTAATGCTAATATGTACTTCTGTTGTTGAGAATATTAAACAAAATAATGACTATATAATATAGCACTTAGTACTGTTCCTGGAACATTCATGTTCAAAAATGGTAGCTATCATCATCATTATTTTTAGCTGGTATTTTCCACTAAAGCTAGCAATATGCAATAAATTTGTTCAAAGCATACATAGAGAGAGAAGTATAAACACACTTTTTACAATGCATTTAAAACTTCTTACATCCTTAACACTCACTGGATAAAGTCAAAGCTGCAAATAAGAGTGTTTCACACCCAGCCCCTCAACCACAGAGCCTGAGCCACTCAGCCAACAGATAATGCTTTACTTCCCCTGTCCCTTAGTTCCAAGCCTTATACCCTGACTTCTATCAGAGGAATTTTGAGTTATCTACTGTCACATTCATGAAGGCAGAATGGAAAGGAAGATACTGAGAAAGAAGGAAAGCAAAGGCAGAGGGTTGAGCAAAGTTTAGGAATTAGAAAGGAGAGTAGGAGTCATGGAGAACAGGAGAACAATTCAATTGCCACAAATCAGGCTACTGCCACCAGCTTCCTGGGAGAAAGCCTCACTACTTCCTATTCACCTAGAGTGCCCTCCAACCCCCAAACATCCGGCGCCCATCTTTCAATTACTTTTTGATCTCACCTAGCTCAACTCCTCTTTCCTTCCTGGAGTGAATAAGAATGATACAGAGAATAGGAGGTAGGTCATTCTAGAAGAGAGATTAAATTATTGGCTAAAATTCAAGAGCTTCTTAAGATTATCTGTAGATTGTAATTATTGCAACCTCTCATTACCACAGTGACAAAAACGCTCTTACAAGAAGGGTCAGATTTTCATAAAATTCTTTGACACTAGGCTCTATAATCTGCAGGCCAGCGAGTGTTTTCCATTTCATTATTTTACACTATGTGTCTTTAACTCAGCTTTTTCACCATTTCCTTCAAAGTCATTCAACTTTCATTCAACAATTATTGGTTGGGAATGGAACAGTGAACATCTCAAATCCCTGCTTTCATAGAGTTCACATTCTAGTAGAGGAGACACAATAAATAACCCTAGAAAATATAAAATGCAATGGAAAGGTTGTAGTATGTGTCACAAAGAAAGATAAAGTTTAGAGTTGGACATTTGGTTTAAGACCTAAATGAAGTGAGGAGAGGGCCACACAATCTTGGGGTTTGGATTTCCCTGCAGAGGGCACAGCCTTGATCTGATACTACTTTTCTAAAATAAATATTTCTGAAGAGGGATATATTTTCTGCAATTTCAAAGAACCCAGTTACTTTCTTAGCCAGGAATATTTCCACCAGGTAAGGGAGATAGCATATTTCCTTTCTCATCATCTTCCAGAATGGCAAAGGTCAGATTCTGAGGAGAGCCTCCTGGCAAGAAAGCCTCCTTAAACACTATCATACAATTCCAGAACCACACTAACATGTGTTGTAAAGATGCAAAGAAGATTCTTAATTAAAACATGCCTCATTTGTTGACAGCTTAGCTCTCCTAAACTGCCAGTCAAAGCTCAGGTCCAATAAAGTTTCCAGTTCATTTACAAATTGATGTTTTCCTTTAGCCAGGTAATTTTATATTCACAGTTATTTAATAGTCAACCCCACCTAGCTAAGGAGAAAATTGAATGCCCAGCCGGATAACTGTCATGGAATGGAATGAGAGAGGTGAAGGTAATGCTAGGAAATCAGAATTTACCATACCACACCTTAAAGTAGAAGATAATAAAAATAGTGAGGCAGCAGAGTCACGTCATGGACTCTGGTCAATTCATACATATGGTGAAAGTTTTTAAGGGAACCTGCAAGGGAACAAGATTAGTAAGGCAACGGTAATAAATTGAACTCAGGGAATAATCTTTCCGTTCCTCTACATGATGGTTCAAAAATTGTGAGGCTGCTTCTCTGTCTCCACTAGAAAATCAAGGGGAATTTCTTATTCCCCAAAGTTCTTAATAGGCTCTAGAAAAATGGGTGGAGCTGCCTAATTAATGAATGGCTGAAAAGCACTTTGAAAATCAGATCATTAAAGGAGCTATTTAAGTGAAAGGATCATTAGATTATATATTTACAACCAAGTAAGATGAAAAGAATAATGATTGGAAGAGATACTATAGTTAATCAGGAAAGCAGTGAGTAGCTCCTTTCCCACATTCATAGTTACTGTCAACAAGAAAACTCAGATGACTGCTTGAAAGGTTCTGAGCAGCTCTACAGCAATGAGCTGAGTTTCTCTCACTAGTTATCCCTCACAGTGCATTAAAACAAATCTCACTTATAGGTAGCAAGTGCATGAGGAGACATCACAAATGTGGATACAATTTACTGAGCACAGAACTAAGTATGTTCCATATGAATTTCATTTACAATCCACTCTGAGGTAGGTATGATTTGTTATTGCCAAGAAATAGGATTAGTAGTTAATGACTGTCCACAACTATTGAGTCTTGGAAACTGAATTCAAATCTATTTCAGTTTGATTCCAAAGTCTACTAACCCAACCATTATACTATATTGCCCTAAGAGTTCTCATTTTCTTACTTTTTCAGTCCCTTTTCCACCCCTAATACTTATATTTATATTTATGGACTAGTGACAAGGAATTAGGCATATCCTGGATGATGGACAACATTCTTTTTGGCATCATTCTAACTGCTCTAAAGCATTCTAGAAAATGTTTTCTACAATGTGCGTTGCTTTTCTAACATGTCTAGTATCAGAATTCAATAATGCATAGAATTGTGTTACAAAGATAATACATTTTTCTTTGGGGCATAGTGTTATTGAGACATGTTGAATGCTGTGAAAAAAATTAAAAGGTATTAAAACTGACAGTATGAGAAAGAAATAAGGACAAGTTAATTTTGTGCAAGATATTTCCATAACAGTCAGGAATTCTCTGTGGTGGGCTCCTATGTTCAACTGATATGTCAGTCTTTTATTCATCTGATACACTGGCACTTGCCTTAGTACTTTCACCACCCAGACTGAGCACATGGTTGGCATTCGATGAAGTATGAATAGATGCTTCTTATGTGGCAGCACCACGGCCCATACCGCCTCCAGACTTCTATCTAATCCCAAGTTACTATTCTACTACCCTTGAAATTCCACTTCTGGTTTTGAGTTCAGTTTATATTTTTGGGAGATTCCTTTGAAGATTCACCCATGCAGTATTAGGATCCATTGGTCCTTAGGCAGAAGTCAGAGCTGTATGGGACAGAGAGCTTGAAGGAGTGTGCCCTCCTCTCTCACCCCTGATTTACATTCTATTGTGGAAGAGACAGGCAGTAAATAAAGCAAATAAGTAAAATACATAGTGTATTAGGCGGTGTGATAGATGCTGTGAGAAAAATTAAGCAGGAAGACAGGTTAGGACATGTGTGTAGGTGGGGGTAGGGTAAGATGCAGCATTAAATAGACCAGGAAAGGTCTCATTGAAGGGAGATATTTGCATAAATATCTAAAGAAGATGAGGGAGTCAGCCAGTGGGTGGCTGGGCAAGAACAGATGCAAAGGTCTTAAAGAATGTACCACATGTGTTCAAAGAACAGCACAGTGGCCAGTGTGGCTGAAACACAGAGAGAAAGGAGTGAGGTAATAGGAAATGAGTTCTAAGAAGTAACAGGGGAGCCAGGTGAAAAGACTTTGGCTTTTATCCCAGGTGAGATGGGAAGCCTGTGGAAGGTTTTCACCGGAAGAGTAACATGATCTGACATATCTTAACAGGATCACTCTGGCCACTGTGTTGAAAAATGGACTATATGGAAACAAAGTAGAAGCAGGGAGTTCACTTAATGGACTATTGCAATAATTCTGGTGAGATATTATTGTGCTGCTGATAAGAAGTTGCCAATTTCTGGATACCTTTTAAAGGTAGAGTTTTAATGGGATTTGTTGACATATTAGTTATGGGGTGTTAAAGAAAGAAAGGAGTCAAGGATGACAGAAAATTTTTGACCAGAATACCTAGAAGAATACAGTTGCCAATAATTAATATGTGCAGACTATGGTAATAGCTGGTGCTGGAGGGAAAACCAAGGGATTATTGGACATGCTAAATTCCATGTAATTTTTTTTATATCAAAGTGGAGCTATACAGTGGGTTCACTAGATATGTCTGTATGTGAGAATAAACTTGCCTGTCCCACATTTCATCTTGGCAGGTGCTGCTGCAAAATTGGTCTATGTTGTAGTGTGAGCAGGAGCCTGAACAGAAGGCTAAGTGGTTTGTTTGAGAAATATTTCTGAGGGAAGGTAGAGGAATTATGGTGTTTTCTCATGATGCAACTTCAGGGCTTATTCATTTATTCAATAACTAGATAATTGATTTCACAGTTTGGCAGTTTATAGAACTATATATTACAAGGACATCCAAAGGGCGTCCAAATTTACAGGCCCAACATAAAAGATTTTGTTGTTTTATTAGAATAAGAAACTATAGATAAAAGACATCATCTGGCCAAAAAGACAGCAGCAAACTAGACCAAATATTCATGGAGGAGAAAGAAAGTGGGTTCCCTAATGGGAGGTGGTGTGTGACTCACCTTTATCCCTTCCAAGGAAGAGAGTTGTCATGGGCCTTAGCAGGGAAGGGTCCACCAAGCACAGCCCTGATGTGGAACCTGTCCTCAGGATGGGACAGAAATGTAGGATGTTCTCTCCAGCTTAGCCTGGGCTCGAGAAGCAGCAATTTTCTCGCTGAGATGAGATGAAGCTACCAACAAATGCTCTCCAGCAAGAGTGACTATTGCCCAGGGAATCAGCAGCACTGATGATCCCACTGCCTCATACTGCCAGGAAATGGGGCTAGAAGTAGGTGTATGTAGGTCTGTGGGGTGCAACTGAAATTCAAGGACTTTTTCCATCAAAAAGCTTCAGTGCATTTGCAGGTTTCTCTCATATTTTCATTGTTTCTTGCCCAGACTGATGACCTAGGACAACCTGATAGAAAGTTGTCATGGCTTTGAGATCCAAGATTGGAATCATGGGCTTTTAAACCATAAGATTCTGTTCCCTTTCTCTACATTCAACCTACAGACCCATGCCAGAAAGACAAGAAAGCCATTCAGTGTGGACACACATCTTATCTAGAAGACAATTCTGAGTTGTTAAGAGATGTTATGAAGCTTTAAGTGAGTAAATTTGATACTATATGTGAGAGTAATTTTAAAACTGCAAAATATTACAGATCTTAGTTTATTTCTCCATGCCACAGCATACTGGAAGGCTTACACTTCTCTTTTAAAACAGTTATGGAATTAATCTGTAAAAAGTTCACTAATCGTTTTACAAAGGTGGAATAGGAATACAAACTGGTTAGTGACTTGCTTGAGGGCTTACACTTGATTAATTATGGTGTTATAGGTAGAATCCAAATCTCTTGACTTCTCGACCACTTTTTGTATCTCATTCAATATTCTACTAGCAATTGTATAGCTGCCAATACCTCCAGTATCTGACACACTTTTAGCATGAACTTATAGCTCTGTGACTCCAGGCTGACGCTGACTACTTCTGTGACTTGGAGCATTGACTAAGCTTCAAGGAGTGTGTTTCCTCATCTATAAAATGGGGATGGTAATGTCTACACCAAAGACTTGTGAGGATTAAAAATGATGTTGTATCCAATACATTTAATTGAGAAATATATGTTTTTATTCAACTGTGTTTTCTTTTTAGTTTTTAATTGTTTATATTTTCAATTATTAAATGTACAAAATAAAGTTAAAAAAAGTGATGCTGGATATACAAAATGTAGCAGGCACTAAATAAATAACTGCTGAATAATAATTATATCATTTTAAAAGGAAATCAATAAAATATTATGGTGCTCAAGCCGGCAAAGCAGTAAGATACATTTATCATCTGCAAAGTTAAAAACAAACAAAAACACTGTATACAAATAAGTAAGTTCATAAGATAGTGACTGGATAGCTAGAGGCTACTGTGATTCAAAGAGTTGGCAGAACAAGGGATATTACCCAATCTGGACCTTTTCTCTTCTTACATTGATGGGTTATCTTAAAAACACATTGGGGAGCAGATGTGACTCAAGTGGTTGAGTGCCTGCTTTCCACATGGGAGGTCCTGGGTTTGGTCCCCGTGCCTCCTAAAAACAAAACAAAAAAACAAACAACAAGCAAACAATCGGAAAACCAACTCGGGGGAACCAATGTGGCTCAGTGGTTGAGCTCTGGCTTCCCACATAAAAAGTTACCGTTTCAACGCCTGGCTCTGGTACCTCAAAAAAATATATTACCAAGGATTTTGAGAATTTATCATTAATAAGAAAATGTTAGAAGAAAAAGAGGAGGAGGAGGAAGTGGAGGAATGAAAAGGAGCAGGACGTGATAGAATGTACACAATGTGTGTATGTGCCTCTCAACTAATTGTACAAAAAGCAGTCTTGTGAAATTTAAAAGCAATTTCAGAAACACTGTCCTGGCAGTGCCCATAAAATATCCCTTTAGATTTCCCATCCCCACAGACCTAGCTCGGCATATCAGTGTTGCTGCACGGAAGTGGACATCAGGGGCTGTTGGGAAGATCCTAGAGAACACTCAGGCCAGACTCACGCACTCCCCGTGTCCAGCGCTCCCGTCCAATTCTACCTATGGGAACACCCAGGCAAAGCCGTGGCTTCCCACTGTTATTATAGTCACAGCTGAGAGTAGCCCAAGTGTAAATCTCCTGACCTTTTATGGTCAGTGTTCCTCATACAACATTTGACTGAAATATACCTTCAAAAGCTCATAAATTTTGTTTATTTCCAAATAAATGGAGTTAGTTATGGTAAAGGGGCTACTTGGGCACTGGTTTACTTCCAGCTTCTTGAGCCTTCCTTACCTTCAAATTCACTCTCCTTCCAGCGGAAGGAAAATCTAGGGTTCGCCCTGAAAGGCTGTGATCTCCTTCAGGTAAGGATACCGTTTTCCTCCAGGGCGGCAGAGTCGGCCTGGTTAATGAGGCCCTAGGGGGGCAGTTAGTGGTTGCCAGTGGCTCTCCAGTCCTGGTTGCCGATTACAACCCACTTCAAAGCTTCAGAGAGTTTATTACCATATGTTCCACTTCCCTTTTTAGCGTTGTTTGGGCTCTGTATAAAGAGACAAGGTACTTCCTACAGTAAGTCTGCAGCAGTTTTTAGAAGATGACTTGAGCTATAACAAGAACGCTGAGTTTTATTAAAGACATCGTCTGGAAGAGAACATTCTCGAGTCAAGGGCAGCTATACTTCCGCACGCAATTAAGAATACATGTAAAAAGGCTTTATCATCCATCCTGGGCAGACATTGTTTGTCCTGCTTTAGTAAACTTAACTCTCACACTGTCAGCCTCAATAATATTAAGGAAGTCTGTCAGGGTTGGGATTGAAGGAAAATCTCAGGCAGGCATAACATTTCCTTGTAGCTGGAGAAGCAAAATAGATTTCACAAATTAACTTCTTGTTTGTTTTTCCTGGAAACAATTTTCCACTAGGGCTGACATAAGCAAAGACTTTCTCCTGCAAATCTCATGCTCTGATTGTAAAAGGAAGGTTTGTAGAACTAAAGTCCTATAAGCGCCATCCATTAAAGACCAATGCTTTTATTTATAGCTTGTGTATGTAATGTTTTTCAATTGTGTTTTGCGTTTATATTTCAATATGATGACCACCCCCACATACCATATAATGTGATCAAACTTACTGGAAAAGACTGATGAAGCAATATTTATACCGCAAACATAAAAAGGCAACAGAAGCTTCTACATATTAACTTGCTAGTGAAGAAATACAATTAAAACACATCTTGCATATTTTTCTTCTTCTCAAAAGCTTAATAGATGTCTTTCCAGCTTGTGGTCATGATTACCAAAGGAAAATCCTAAAGTTTTCCTGGTTTCCCTAGCAACAGAATCAGGTATAAATTATGTTGCTATATTTCCAAACACCTGTATCCAAGCAACATATTAAAGTGTGCTGCCAACCGATGTATGTACAGTCTGTAGATAAGCTTAAGTTCACAGAAACATGTTAAGAGGAAGAAAAAAGGCAACAAAAGAAAAAGAAAAATTAAATCCCAAGGAAAAGTAGGACTGGTTTTCAGTTTTTGTTTTTTTGTTTTTTTTATTTCTCTACTGTATCTTCAGAAGAGGATTGTCAGGCTATTATTATTTAGTAAATTAATTTCTGGAGTGATTCATAGTTTTGGTTAAATGATATACTCTACTATATTCTGTAACTAGACAGTCTAGCCTGGAAGATAATTCAAGGAAGTTTCCTGGTAACTATCAAAAGGTTTTATTATTTGGCTAATAAAAGAGAATCATAGGAGTTCCAAGCATTGATCACGAGAGAGAAAGACTATGAAGTGGTAAATCCATCTGCAAGGAATATGAGTAATATGTTAATTGTTCTAAAAGGGTCTCTGCAATTCAAGATTTCAAGCCTATTTATATTTTCTGCACAATCCTTCTAACTTAAATGGATCCAGAAACTTAAGATATAGACTGGCAATTCTATGCCTAGAAATCTATATTCACTTCAAATTAAGGTTATTTTTAGACACATAAATGCCAGATCATAAAATTAAGGGCCCTACCAGTTGTGTGGCCTGGGGAAATACACTTTACCTTCTTTAAGCCTGAGCCACTCATTTCAAAAACAGGAATAATAATAGCATCCCATAGGATTTTTTTTTTTTTTTTTTTTTGCCTGGCATATAGTAATTGATGACTATTATTGTTGTTTGTTTTTAACATTACAATTAATAAATATTTACATTTGCAATCCAACAAGATTCACAAGTGTCAATGCTTATCATTCCCCATCTTGCCACCCTTCTCCCCTCTACAGCACTGACCCACCTTTGGGTCTTGGTCTCCAGGCCTCCCATCACCATTGCCCTATTCTGAGTATGTGCTCTCTCCATCATCCTTATATCAGGCACAGTCATTACAGAAGTCTGAAAAAAATGTATGTGAGGGTCAAGTCCTTTTACAAGGGTTGCCTATAAGAACAACCCTAAAAGAAAATTTTAAAATTCAGCTACCAATCTTCAAAGAGACTCCAAAGCTTTGACACACGCAATACTAGCTATGAGTAGAAGTGAAAGATAAACTTTCCATTTCATCCTGTCCTTGCTTAGAGGAGAAAACTACCAACAACCAGAAATTCAGGGTTTGGAGTGATTTTCACAGGCGTCGATTTATGCCTTTCACCCCACCACAGGGGACGTGCCAGGAATGTAATCACCCCAAGACTGTCAGTCCTGGCCGCATGGTCGTCTGGTGTCCCGTGGCCTTCATACACTCTTGATGCATACGAGGATCCATCCTCCAAGTAATCCTCAACTCTGCAGACCCCCAGAAACATCAGTTGTTAGAGCCAAAAGAAACTTTGGCAAGCTTTCAGTCCAGGCCCTTCATTTCACCAATAAACATTTGAAACCTGGCATGTTCAGATGATGTATCCGTGGTCACTCTCTTTGACCACATTCTCCTCTTTATACAACTTATTCAATTTCTCACTTTACCAGTTACCTCTATTTACTTTCTCATTATCCATTAGCCTCCCTTGAACTTCAAGTTCTTCCCTGTCAAGCTTACATTTCCATACTAACATTTCAACCATCCTCTACAGTGTCTTAAATTTGATATAAGGATGTTCCTTGCCTTAAGAAATTCTCAAACTGACTGAGACCAACCATCTTATTTCTCTTTACATCACCCAGACAATTGGAGAAAAACCATTTAGAACAAAATTGTGGCACCACTCCATGACAGGGTTTCCAAACTCACTGCACATTTAATGCCGCCGAGTATCCTGCTGTTTCTCTGATCAGCTCAATCTCCTTTCCACAGGGTTTATCTTAAACCTCTTATACTTGCCACAAACCTTTTACTTCTTTTTTTTTTATTTTCAATTTTATAAATAAACACTCCCCTTTCCTTCCTCCTGCCCTCAAACTCTAATCTTCTTTTTATCTCTGCAAATTTGCTCTTTCTAGTCATGTCTTATAAGTGAGGTCATACAATTTTTGTCCTTATGTGCCTTACTAATTTCACTAAGCATAATGTTTTCAAGGTTCCCCTGTGTTGCAGCGTGTCTCATAACTTCATTCTTTCTTATGGCCAAATAATATTCCATTGTGCATAGGTACTATATTTTGTTTATCCATTTATTTGCTGATGGAAACTTAGATTGTTTCCACCCATGGACTATTGTGAATAAGGTTGCTATAAAAATTGGTGTACAAGTATCTTTTTGAGATCCCTGTTTTCATTCCCTTTGAGTATATACCTAGGAGTGAAATTGCCAGGTCATGTAGTAATTCTATGTTTAACTTTAATGTCTCAACCCAATTTATAAATAAATTTATAAATAAATTCTATTTCTAAATTTAACTTTCAACCCAATTTAGTCTAATGTACACCTTCATAACTCTCCCAAAATTGCTCTGTCAGGCACCAACCAAAGACGTCCATGTCTTTATATTCATGTGTTAATCCCTAACTTGCTTGATCTTTGAATACCATTTGACACTGTTGTCTATTACCTCCTTCTTAAAACACTCTCCCCTTGACCTCTTGCTGCCACTGTCTTTTGTTATTTCTCCAACTTCTCCAGTCACTCATCTTCAGTCTCCTTGGCCAGCTGCCCGTACTCTATCCATATATTAAATGTTAAAATGCCTCAGGGCTTTATCCTGGAAACATTTTCCTGTAAGTCTCACTCTATAAACTCTTCCTGGACAATTTTTTCTGGTTCAATTGTTTTGATTACTTTCTATTGGCCAATAATTCTGTAGTAATTTTCATCTGAGCTCTATGTGTGACTTCCAACCTGAAGCTTCCACTTTGATGATCTGCAAGGAACCTCAAATTCAGCCTATTCATATCATTTTCCATCTAAAATGTGCTCCATGTCCTGTTTTTAAAATTTATTAATGGTCCTATTATGCAAAAAAATCTGAAAGGCATTCTTACCCCTCTCTTTCTTTAACCCTGTGCTGTATATTCATTCTTTTATTCATCCAGACAATAAAATAAGTTGAGTGCCAATTGCAGACACTATTCTAAACAAGTACCATCCCTAGTTCATTCTGTTACCTAAATATTGATCTAATTTACCAAATTCTATCTTTCACCATTCCTTTGGTTTATGCTTCAGGTGTTATTGGAACTATTACAAAACCTCCCAAATAACTGCCCCCCATCCTCTCTTGGTCCCTTTATTCCTCTTTATCTTATAATCTTTAATAATCACTACTAACTTTTAGTTATGAAAATCTTCAAATAATCTTTACAATGAACCATAAGCACACATAAACTCTATTCAAAATTATTAGCATTTTCCTATAATTGTTTTATATATACTTTTTATATGTCCATATTTTTATCTGCACTATTTGAAATTAAGTTCCAGATAATATGACACTTCCCCTATGTACTTCAGTGCACATCTCTTGTGAATATGGAGAATGTCCTATGTACCCACAATACCATTTTAATATCTAAGAAAATTAACAACAATTCCATAATATCATGTATTATCCAGCCCATACTCACAATTCCCGAATTGTCCCAAGAATGTCTTCTATTGTTCTCTCCACCCCCAATCAGGGTTCTATCTAGATTAACTCATTCCATTTCATCATAATATCTCATTTGCATCTTATTTTAGAAAAAGTCCCCAACCATTTTTTTCCAACGACATTGACTTTTTGTTAAGTTAAGGATAGCTGAATTGTAGAATACCCTACATTTTGAATGTATTGGTTTACTTTCTCAGTATTTAAAAATGCTAAATTTTAACACTGAGTTAAGATGCTGACTGAGAGATCACTGGTTTCCTCAAAGTAATGTACATTTTTCCCTATTCAATTAGAAAGTGATTTACTGTGTGGTACTGTTGCACCATGTTAATATCCTGTTCCCTAACAATCTTTTATCTAGTGTTTTAGCATTCATTGATCATCTTTGAGTAAAACGATTATTAAGTTGGTGTAAACTTTTTAAATGTATATATGTGTGGCAGTTTGAGATTATTTTATGAATCCCAAAAAGAGAAAGATTATGCTTGTAAACTAATCTATTAGTCTGGGTGTGATACTCTGATTGCATTGAATTCAGTTGAGAGGCCTTTGATTAGATTACTTGATGAGATTGCTTTAGGGCATTTGATTGGACTACATTGGTGAGGCCTGAGTCAGGTTGAATCCCCACCCCCTTCCTGGGTCTGATATAAACATACACAGACAGACACAGGAAAAAAGGCTCTGCCATTTTTGATCCTGCCATGTGACAGAAAGAAGAGGCCCAAGTGGCTCAGGCTCCAGGGAGAGATGAGCCATTTGCATGGTAGCTTGCAGCTGAAAGCTGGAAGCCGAGTAGCCAAGCCTAAGAGAAGAGGCCTGGTAAGAGACAAGCCCTGTGCTTGGTTGCCCTCAGCTGAGCTATAGAAGATAGTACAGCTGGAGGGGAAAGCAGAGACCAAGCAGAGATCACCCACCAAGTTGCTTCAACATGTGGCAGCTGACTTGAGTGAGAAAGCACCTCTTATGGTGCCTTGAGGTGGACTTTTCACGGCCTTGGAACTGTAAGTTTTTACCCCAAGTATATACCTTTTATAAAACCAACACATTTCTGGTACTTTGCATCAGCAGCACTCTGGCAAACTGAAACAATATGATAATCATTTCTCTAAGTAAAACCCTCCAGTCATTTTCTATTAACACGGAATAAAGTTCAAAATGTTTACAATGTCTTCCAAGTCCCTTCAAGACCTACTTATCCCTCCAGACCTATTTATCATTCAGGTCTCTTTTAACATAATATTTCATCAGGGAAGCTTTCTCTTGCCCCTCAGACTAGAATAGCTTCCTACACAGTATGTCCCATTTTACCCCATTTGCCTCCTATAATAATCCACATCACCTTCAAAATGCCTGCTCAATGTCTGCCCTACCAGCTATCCCACAAGCTAACAGAAGATTCTAGGGAAAGTATGCAAGTTAGACAGAGAAAAAGTTAGCAAATTCTGCCTTAAGTGATGTATTTGACCTTCTAAATATCTGCTTTTATGCCCTTTGTGTTTATTTTTTTAGGGGGAAAAACCCACATGACTGGAAGCAAAGCTGAAAGTCTCTCTAAAGCCAGATAATATTTTCTTTTTAGCTAATCTCTTTTGCAAAGCATGGATTCAAAATTCTTAGTAGGCAATAGAGGGCCTGGTTCTTTGAAGGGATAAAATGTCTAAAACAGCTTCAACCTGATTTGTGGCTCAAGGGAATGGAAGGGAAGTCACCTGATGCACTTTCAGTGTTACTGCTGTTGATAAAAAGGGTTGACCTGAAATTTCTGCCCCTATGCTTCCTCCAGAGGAGGATTAAAGGGGAGATAAGCGATAATGTGCTTAATTTTTCTTCCAGCAATTTCATCTTCCACTAAAATGCACTTTGAAGTTCTTTTAGCTTTCTGAGTTTCCTGCTGTTAACAGAAGCAATAATTGCCATTATTATTATGACAATACTGTAGCAGCTATACTTTTATTCGTCCACCTGGAGAACAACCAAAACTTAACCTATCATCTTAGGTGAGACAAAACATCAGGAGACTAAATGCTCTGGCGACAGCCATGGTGAGTTTCTCTGAGACCTCTTCATCCTGGATGCCAATGGGCGGCCCTCATTCGAGATAATAACAGAATGGCAGTCAACTTAAGTCCTATTCATTGAAGCAAATTTACAATTTGTGCAATAAAATAAGTCATTTCCACATCAAACCAATGTTTTGGCCAGCAATAAAGCGAGAGTCCCTTCTACATAGTTCTCACTTTTCATAATTTCTTTTTTCCCCCAATGGTGGTTTCCCAGGCCCCACTGTTTGCCAGTCTTTCCATTCTATCAGGTTTACAAAGAGAAGTTTCTCAATTCCCATTGCTCATCCTCAGTATGGTCCTTCTGTGCCCTCATGGTTCTCTAGAGCAAATATCTCAGCCAATTTTAATCATGTACCTCACACAAAGTCAGCCTGTGGGTTAAAAAAGAAATTAGGAGGGCCAACAAAATAAATTCTTGTCCCACAGATAACTGGTTTGTCTAGATGAGGACAGTCCTTAGGAAGAAAAAGATGGAAGCCTGAGTATAATGGGACCAGAGGCTGATGGCTTTTTACTTTAGCCACATTTCAGGCTTACTTTCATGATCTTGTAAATCCATGCTTCCTGAGTCCCCTGATCTCCCCTTGGCTCCTCTAGTTTTCCAAAGAGAAACCACTCATATAAAACTGGCACATACTAGGGCACCCCTTCTAAAATAATGACGGTCCAGTAATTGGGCCATGAAATTAAACAGCCACACAAAGGAACTTCCTCCATTACACCATTTAATCAAAGGTTATATATCAAAGCCTATAATAAGACAGTTATATTACTGATACTACTATTGGATCCAGTAGGCCCAATTGCTTTTATTTATAAATGGTTGGAAGCATATGTAAAAGTACAGATAACCTGAATAAATATTTTAATATATTTATTCAATATTCAGATATTTAGAGAATATTAATATACCTATTAGGAGTGTGCTTGATGCTGAGGATAAAAGTTCTTGCCTATAAAGAGCCAACAGTTTGGGGGCATATAGATCCATCAACAATTTGCAAACCAATAAGCACAAAAATAACTGTGTAGTAAGTGATGTGGGATCACAATGTTTAAGAGCTTACCCTCGTGGAGACAGAAGAATTCACAGCAGAAGTATGATTAGAAAGGGGGCCTTAAAAAGTCCGTAGGAGTTGATTAGGTAGCACGAACAATAATATTTTAGGGCAGAGGAAGATGTAGCAGCATCTTCATTTTTATCTGGGTGATAATTCTGTAGGCGAGGATTTTTCATTTTAGACTTGTTTCCCTGTCCACAGCATATGTCTCCTACCACATGCCATCAGATAATTTTGACTAATAGGTTGCAAATGAAGGTTCAGTATTCATCTAGAAGAGTGTAGATGGGAAGAGAAATGTGCTACTAGGAAAGTCAAATATAGGTGGTTTTATTAGATTACATGAAATCAAATAAAAGCATACAATGGGGATTTGCAGCCTTTCCATGACTCCTTTTACCTAATTATTTTCTTCCTCTTTTTCTCATCTTCAAGGAAAGAAAGGACAAAATTCCCACATGTATAATTTCTTGTGAAAATAGTGTAGAAGGAAGCACTATGCTCATTGGAACCTGACTATTTCTGGGGGACTTTCAGTGTCAGGAACATGCCATGGGGCCATGAAGACATAGACAAAATAGTTGGCCATGGAAACTATGATAGAGACTGGATAGCATGATGACAAAAATTTTAGGGGGTAGAAGAATAAGAGATTTCCCAGTTTTGGAGTAGTGTGGGATAGAAACAGAGGGGAGAATTTAAAATAGTTGCCATGAAATATTTATCTGGAACTTCTTCATTGACAGAGAAAGACAAGTAAAGAATTTCTATTTGGGCTTGATTTGTTTAGACATGACCCTGTCCTGACATTGAGTCAGACAGGACATAGTTCCAAAAAGTATTTCATATAAGAAATACATAATTTGAAGGGTTGATAGCAATGTGGGAAGGGGACCAGGAGGAGATGCCTATCATTTTTATTATATTTTCGGCATTTTGTTAGACACTTTGCACATGTTTCTCAAAACTCATATTGGGTTCCTACACACTATTTTTAAAGCTGCACTCTCTTGGAACCCTCTAGCTGCTATTTGTAGCTCCTGATGTACTAGGTTTGATATAGTGATACTCCCAATTCCAGATATGTCTTCCAAGCCATCACATGGGGAATCAGACATATCCCACATTTTTTAAAGCTCCATCAAAACTTACCTGTGTGCCAGAGCCTTTGGGTTCCAGATATCAGCTAGAGAATTGATACATAATTTGCATGCTGTCTCACCATACACCATCCCACACACACATGCAATTCTTTTAAAATGTGGCTACATATACGATTTCACTTGGCTAGGCTCACCCCATCCATGCAGAGTGATTTTTTGTTCTTGGTCCCTCTCTACTAATGAATGACATGCTTTCAATGAATCTGAGAAAGTCCACCTATATGAAGTCAGGGGCAGTAGCCTAATAGTGATTTGCCATCCCCTCAGGCAGTTTTACAGAATTCTCTTAAACACCATCTATCCAAGGGGAGAAGGAAGGTCTAAAGGGTACAAATGCTACCCTGAACTGCCTTGGAACACTGCTTCCGCTTTTCTCTATCTACCTGTCTTATGAGGTGACTTTGCAGCAAGGCAGTTACACCTCACCCCAAATTTTATCTTTTGAGACCCTGGGTCAGAGGCAGCCTCTTTAAATGCAGCTCAAACATTTTGCCTTCTTATGCCTTTCATTACCCGTTTTCATGAATCTATTTTTGAAATGCACTTACTACCCAACATACTCAGGGATATTTTAAATTACCTTTCAATCTGTATCTCCTTCAGTAGGACTGATTTGTGAGTTACTCACCCATTGAGAATTGCTGTTTGCAATGATTTTTCTTTAGTCCTTTCTGCATTGAAATAAGCTGAATGCTAGATGTGGCTCAAGTACTAACTGCTGTGTCCATTTATGGGGGCGGGGCGGGGAGTTGCATATTTCCTGGCTATGTATGTCTATCTGTTTATTACTTGGTTCTCCCAAATCCCATCCACTACAACATTCTCAGCAAACTTCCTTTGCATGCCTTCTTCCTTTGTTTCATAATCATTCATGAAATTGCTCTGTCTGGTTCTCATAGAGCTCAGCAACAGCCCACTAAACAGCTCATCTTGGCTGAATATTTTATCACTGCCTCTTAAACATGCTTCTGGTGTTCTTTAAGCCATTTTTCACTGTGTGACAGTTTTTCTCATTCTATTGAATTTGAACTAAGCTGTCTAAGTGTAAATTAGAAAATTGATAAAATTTACACAACTCTTGCTGTGGGAGTGGGACACCCAGGTTTTTTTAAATACCAAGCCCAGACACGTGCTCTGACATGGATGAGTGCATTCACTGGAGTTACATATCTGAAATCAAAACTTCTCTGGAAAGTCAGTTTACCATAACTATGAGTGCTCAATAAACACTGAGCCAGATTTCATGAAAAGCATCCAATTACAGGATCCTTGCTTTCTGTAAAGAAAAAAATATTTCTACAAAAAGAATACGCTCTCATCTGAAGTCTCAAACTTTCCTTTTTGTACCCAATTTAGAATAAAAAATAAGATAGGCAATAGAAAACACTGTTCAGTTTTAGAATAATCTGTTGGCAAAGCAAGGTTTAAGTATTTGTCTTAACATGTGCAAACAGAACACTATTCCAAGATTTAATAGGTGATTTATAAGATCAGTCATCTTATTAGTGAAGATCTATAAAGATGTTTATGCTTTAGTTAATAGCATGTCAAGGATATTATAGACAACCAATCAGCAATGCAAAATGCAAATTAGCCAATAAAGTGGACAGAAATATTCTAATTCATTTCAAAAGGCACTCTTTGTTTTTGTTTTTCAAAAGTATTTTTTACAACTTCTGAAATCCTGATTAACTTAAATATGTTCAATTTATTTTCTCTTAGTTGAAAAGATATTTTTAAATAAGATAATTAGGCCACTCATTAAAAATATTTAATTTCCTTTAATTAAGAAGACTTTTTTTTACCTATTTGCTTTCCTTTTGCCATCTCAAATAGTTTTTTTTTAAAACGATTTCTCATCCCTTTAGCTAGTTTTGGCAGAAAATAAAAACCTGCTTATCTTAATTCATACTCTTTTTCAGGTCAGAGCCACCTTTCCAGATTCTGCTAACAGCTAAAATGAAGGCCAGCTATTATCCTTGTGGTACGACGTAAGGAAACAAACACAACCCTAATAAAACAGAATTACCAGCAGGAAATAACTGTTCTAGAACCAGCACAAATAACTCAACCACAAGTTCACCAAGCCCTAAAATGCTTTTTTTTTCCCATCATTTTTTTAATTAGAGAAGTTGTAGATTTACAGAAAAGTCATACAGAAAATGCAGAGTTCCAATATACACCCCTCACACATTGTTTTCCCTATTACTAACACTTTGCATAAATTGTTACAATTAATGAAACAATATTATTATAATTATACTATTAACTATAGTCCGTACTTCACATTATGGATCATTGTTTGTGTTTTGCAGTCCTATGGCTATGTTTTTTTATTCAATAACAAATACAATCAAAATTTCCTCTTTTAACCACATTCAAATATGAAATTCAGGGGTGTTATTAACATTCATAACGCTGTGTTACCATCACCACCATCCATTACCAAAACTTTTCTATCACCCCAAAGAAAAACTCTATACTGATAGAGCATTACCTCCACATTCTCTAAACCCACTCCAGCCCCTGATAAACTGTATTCTAGTCTGTGACTCTATGAATTTGCTTATTCTAATTATCTCATATCAGTGAGAACACACAATATTTGAACTTTTGTGTCTGACATATTTTACTCAACATGATATCTTCAAGGATAATCCATCTTGTCACCTATATTAGAACTTCATTCTCTTTATGGCTGAATAATATTCCATTGTTTCTATATACCATATTTTCCTAATCCATTCAACTTCTGATGGACACTTGGGTTATGCCCATCTTTTGACAATTCTGAGTATGGAAAACTTTTTGCCCATTCCTCAAAAAACTAAATACAGAATTACCATATGACCCAGCAATCTCACTTCTGGGAATATACCCAAAAGAATAAAAAGTAGTGACTTAAAGAGATATTTGCACACTGATATTTATAGCTGCATTTTTGTTTATGGTATATGGTAGGGTTCTACCTTCATTCTTTTGCATATTGTTATCCAGGCTTCCCAATACCATTTGTTGAAGAGATTATTCTTTACCAAATGAGTGGACTTAGCATCCTTGTCAAAAATCAATTGACCATGGATATGAAGGTATATTTCTGAATTCTCAATTTGATTCCATTTGTCTATATGTCTGTCCTTGTGCCAATACTATGCTGTTTTGATACTGTTGCTTTGTAATAAGTTTTAAAATCTTATTTTAAGAAGTGTGAGCCCTCCAACTTCATTCTTCTTATTCAAGATAGTTTTGACTATTCAGGGCTCCTTATCCTTCCATATACATTAGATAATTGGCTTTTCCATTTCTACAAAGAAAGCTGAATTTTAATTGTGATTGCATTGAATCTGTAAGTCACTTTGGATACAGTTGATACCGTAACAATATTTAGTCTTCCAATTCATGAACATGGAATGTTCTTCCACTTATTTAGGTCTTCTTTCATTTCATCTTACAATATTTTGTAGTTTTCCATGTACAACATTTTTACATACTTGGTTAAATGTATCCCTAGATATTTGATTCTTTTAGTTGTGATTATAAATGAATTTTTTTTCCTGATTTCCTCTTCACATTGTCCATTACTAGTGTATAGAAACACACTAATTTTTGTATGCTGATTTTGTACCCCAATATTTTGCTGAATTTGCTTATTTGCTCTGGTAACTTTGTTGTGTATTGTTTTTTTAAGGAATTTAAATATATAGGACTATATAGGAATTGTCACCATTGTTATTCAAAATTGTACTGGAAGTACTTGTCAGAGCAATTAGTCAAAGAAAAGAAATAAAAGGCATCCAAATTGGAAATGAAGGAGTAAAACATTCCCTTTTTGCAGATGACATGTTTCTAATTGTAGAAAATCCTGAAAAATCCACAATAGAGCTCTTAGAGCTAACAAATGAATTCATCAAAGGGGCAGGTTACAAGATTAACACCCCAATAATAGTAGTGTTTCTATACACTAGTAATGAACAATCAGAAGAAAAAATCAAGAAAAAATCCCATTCACAATAGCAACTAAAAGAATCAAAATCTAGGAATAAATCTAAACAAGGATGTGTACATCCTTGTGTACAGGACATGTGTGCAGGAAACTACAAAACATTGCTATAAGAAATCAAAGAAGACCTAAATAAACGGAAGACATTCCATGTTCCTGGATTAGATGACTACATATTGTTAAGAAGTCAATTCTACCTAAAGTGATTTATACATTTAATGCAATCCCAATCAAAATTCAAAAAACCTTCTTTGAAGAAATGTAAAAGTCAATCATCAAATTTATTTTAGAGAGTGAGTTTTAAATCTTAAAACTTATTACAAAACTGTAGAATCAAAATAGCACAATACTGGCATAAGGACAGACATATAGGCCAATGAAGGTAGCATTCAGTTACCACTGAATGTGGTGAGGGTAAGGAATAGGAAGCTAAGGCTGAAATTGTACAGAGTTTCTATTTCTGATGTTGGAAAAGTTTTGGTAATGGATGGTGGTGATGATAACACTGTGAACATAATTAATAACACTGAATAATACATTTGAATGTGGTTAAAGGGGGAAATTTTAGGTCTTATATATGTTACTAGAATAAAAATTAAACAAAAATTCATAGAACCGTACAATACAAACCGTGAACCCTAAGTTAAACTATGGACTGTAGTTAATAGTACAGTTATAAAAGTGTGCCTTCATCAATTGAAACAATGTACCATACCAATGCAAGTTGTTAATAATAGTGTGGTACACATAAACCCTGTATCGTATGCATGATTTTTTCTATAAACTCTCAACTTCTCTAATGAAAAAACAAATGAGTGAGTATAGTGATCAGTAGTTCCAAATACACTCCCTCTGTGCCAGGTACTAAGCTAGATAAAGGGGCCCAAAAATAAATAAGAAACTTCTCGTACTCTTGGGAAGAATATGTTGTTATTTCCTAGTGTTTCATCCCTACCGTGGCTCCTTTGGGTCTAGGATTTTTATCTTTCTCCCTACAATTCCTCTGGAATCTAAAGTCCTGGCCCAAACTCCAGTTCTTCTGTTAGAGTCATCAGTGATGTTAATCTATGTTACTTCTTACAAAACATAATCGATGAAGTTTCAACTTCCCACTGCTAAAAATAGCCTAGATTTCCTCTCCTACTTGATTGGGGTCTGTTGTTTCCAGGTTAGGATCTGATCCATTTTTTTCTAATTAAGTACAAAAACCAACCCTCCTTCCCATTGCCCCTACCCAGCAGGAGCCACCTGTTCTTATATATGGGATGATCCTAAAATGGATCTTCATAAGACCAGGAGGACTCATATTCTTGAGGATGAGAGTTGAAGAGGAGTTGCAAGAGTTGTTTTCAACCAAGAGTTTTCTCTTCCCCATAACCCTGGAAGCTGATTTGTGTATTTCCTTAAGAAAGTTACTTTGAGAATTCTTACTTCTTTCAGAGCACATTTGTCATCAGGTTACTGACCCTGCAATATCTTTAGATAGGTCGGCTTTATTCAGGTCTCAAGCTCTCAGCCTTTCCTCTTGGTACATACTACACATTAGTCTCCCTGTGGGGTTGCAGAGCCAGGGCAGATCATGGAATCATCTGTTCCTTGGTACTGCAATATCACCTGGCAGATGCAACCTTATCACTGGGTTTTGGAGAAAGGAATTCTTTCCTGCCATTGCCAGGAATTTAGGGCACTTTTGTTCTGGTTCATGAAGTTGTCTTTTGTAAATACTGTAATTTTGGCTGCCAATTCTTTCTCAATTTTCCATGCTAAAAGGAGATAAGCCTTGACATAGATGACACACAATATATTGGTTGGATAATAATTTGGGAGCATATTATTATGGATGATTTTTGGGGGTAATAGATGTGATTTTTTTTTCATCTATGCTTTGCCTAGACTAGTAGTAAATAAGCATGCAGCCACTGCCAGTAAGTAATTTTATGGGGGGGGGGGCGGCAAGGGAGGAAGGGGTTGGAGAGGTATCGAGTAAAATAAAGTCAGGCTTTGATTTTTAAAATTTGTGGTGAAGAAACCACATGTGGTTTATAAAGAACTGAACTGCTTTCAACCCAACAACACACGTGGGAATTTTACTAAATTTTACTAAAATACAATTCAGCATGCTGAAACATTTCAGAATAGCAGTGTCAAATCATATAGGAGGTTTACATTTCAATGAGTATGTCATAAACTCAAATTTGCATGTAGTCAGAATAAAAATTTCTTAAATTTGGCAGTAAATGTCATGCTTTTGATAGGACCATTGATATTCACGTGCTTTCAATAAGTTCAGAACAGGCCCTTTTTCCTGCAGAGTTAATACAGATAGCTGTTCCCTTTGGTACTCAGAGCATACTCCAGCACTCAAATTCTCCTAGTTGGCTTGTATTTTCAGATGTGTAACACACAAACAAATAGCTGTGTTGTTGTTATTTTTTTTTTCAAACAGAAGTGTTTTAAAAATTAGAATCAAATTAGCCAGGCAACAAACTTGCACAACCTGAAATCTGCCTCTATTGGCAATCAGTGGGAAAGTCTGGGGATTCCAAATATGCCTCAGTTCCAGGGTAAACATGCATAGTTTCTTCTACCTGTTTAATAAGGTCAATGTAAATATATGGTAATGGCTGGACTTGATGGTAACGCATTATAATGAATGTAACAAACACTGTTGATTTATGGATGTGACTGTGGCTGAAACATGTAGAATCAGAACTTTTTAACATGTCCCCAGGCAATTTCAATTAGAACCACCAATGCAGACTGTGAGGGTGGGCAATAATTGATGAAACTGGTGAGGGAGACAGAGACAGGTCACAAAGAGCCTTTGAACACTAAGCTAAGGGACCTGGATTTAAACCTGAAGACTAGGAGGATCCTTTCAAAGGAGAAGAGAGATTCAGTTAGATTAGCCACAGTGTTTTTCACAAAATTCACATCTCCTCCTGTCAACAGCCTTCCTCTGAACAGCCTTTCCATTGCTTTTAGCTAATAACAACATCTCTAAAATGACCTGCAGACATCTCTGTCTCAAAAATCCTTCTTTTAGACCCCTCCCTTTTCTACCCCCTCTCTATTATATTATGACCCTAGACAGTGCTCTCACCTTCCCATACTTTCCCTTCAAAGTCCTAAACACGGGGGGATTGTGGGAACATGGCCGAAGGGTTAGACAGATAAATTTTAGCTCTCACTAAAACAACAAAGAAAAAGTCAGAGGCTGCTGTGGGGACCTGCTCTGGGGCACAGCAAACCAGGACACTGCATAGCAACTCCCAGAAGAACGAGGGTCAAAGACACAAAGAAGCCAAAACAAGTAATCGTGAGTTATTAAACGTCCTAGCTGCGGGGAAGGGCTCCCCTCCCCCGCCCCTGGGATATTAAGTGAGAGTAAAACTCCTGGCTAATTGTATCTAACTGAGAGAAGAGCAGACATCTACTTCCACGGGAAGTGCTCTGAGTCATCTAGGAGGGTACTGGACAGATAGGGAAGCCAGGAATAATCGGGGGTTGCTTACCCCAGTGACTGGAAGGGGCACATATACCCGGCCCTCAGGGAGGACAGACTAGGTGGAGACCCAGCTCCTGCTCCAAACAGGAGTGTGACGGCAGATTCCCTGTGAGGAAGAGAGGTCTGGGAGAGTGGAGAGTGATTTCTTTGCAGCGAGTTTAGCCAGCTGGGCCCCCCCTAGAATATCGGAAGGGACCCCGTCTGAACAGGGAGAGGGGAGGGGGATGTCTCAGGTTGGCGGTCATGCCCAGCCACCTAGGTAAAGAGGAATTACATCAGTGAGGAGGCAGAGCCAGGCAGCGATCAGCACCACTCCAGCTGACTGCAGGGGATCTAACCTGACAAGGGAAAAGGGGAGATAGCCTTCGGAAAGGTTAAACAACCCAAGGACCCAGAATAGCTCAGTGGGAGAATTCCTGCCTAACATATATGAGGTCCCTGGTTTGATTCCTGGCTATTCCTTGGGAAGAGATCCACCAGGTTAGCAGGCAGCCAGCTGAAACTTTATGACAGGGAACAAACAGACGTTTTCTTTGTATTAGCTTTTCTTGGATCTCTTATTTAAAAAAAAAAAAAACAAAAAAAACTTCTTTTTTTTTTTTATTTCCCTACTTTATTCACTAAAACCCAGTTCAAAACCTGCAGAACGGAGGCTGCAGGGTGAGAGATTGAGGAACACCAG
>JAQZBX010016312.1:22171-36725 GCA_029593785.1 Cabassous unicinctus | reverse complement strand
TTTTTTTTTTTCCTTTTTAAAACATTTTATTTGTAAGTCTTATCCCTCCTAGCATATTTTTAATATTTTTTAATTAGAGAAGTTGTAAGTTTACAGAACAATCATGCAGAGAATACAGATTTTCCATATACCACCCTTACATACGCGGTTTTCCCTATTTTTAACATTTGATTTGATTTTACTTCACTTTTTATTTTATTTTATTTTATATTTTATTTTTAAAGACGTTTTAGATTGCATAAATGTTACATTGAAAATACAGGGGGATTTCCATAAACCCTAGTCCTGCCTCCTCCCACATTTTTCCCATTAACAACGTCTCTCATTAGTGTGGTACATTTGTTACAATTGATGAACATCTATTGAAGTATTGTTACTAACCATGGTCTATAGTTTACATTATAGTTTACCCTTTGTACCTCACAATTTTTTAGATTTTGACAACCTGTATCCCTCATTGCAATGTCATGCAGAACAGCTACAATATCCCAAAAATGCTCCATGTTACCCTTATTCTTCCCTCTCCCTCCCTTCAGAACCTCTGGTGACCACTGCCTTTGTATCAATGTTACAAGTTCTTCCATTACTAGAATAATAATGTCTACTTTAGTCCACAGTTGCATTCCCCTCTTATGTTTGTTCATTCCTCAAGCCTGAGGATTTGGGGATGGTGATGACCACTCTATTCTGATAGAGAAAGAAAGAATGTTGCAGTCCTGAGCCAGGAAATAATGTGAAGGGGGCAACAGATTAAAGTTGATGTGGTAATCTTGAGGCAGAATTTCTTCATCTCCAGGAAACCTCTAGATTTTTGCTCTAGGCCTTAAACTGATTGGACGAGGCCCACCCACGGTATTGAGGGTAATCTACTTTCCTTAAAGTCAACTGATTGCAGATGCTAATACTATCCACAAAAACCTGCACAGCTAGTGTTTGACCAAACAATTGGATACCATACCCTAGCCAAATTGACATATAAAATTAATCATCACAGATGTGATAAGTTCTTTCAGTTTCAGATTTTTTTCTCTTTATCCGCTTAACCTCAGGTCTTTTTCTTTGTGGATTTTCCCTTAATCCTCTCTATAATTTCATTATACCTCATCTAGTACAACTATCACTAGAAACTGCTTCAACTCTAAGATGTAGCCATAGCTGTCAGTCTCCTATTCGGATGAGTTTGTAGGTATTTCCGTAGCAGTACGTTATTAACCAATGTTACTTTAAGTTAGTATCATTTGTATATTTGTTTCATTGTGTCCAATAGATTATAAAATATTTCCTAACATACTGATTTTATAATTATTTTATCTCTCTAGAACCTGCATACTGGCTTACAAATGAATTTCATATATTTTATTTTATACTAACAATTTTATTGCTTAAAATATGTAAAACCAGAAAGGGGATTTCACATGGAGTCTAATATTTTATTTACAAACTTCTTCAATACATAAATAGTTGGCTAAAACACTCTATTACTATACAATTCACTACTGGACACCATTTATTTCAATACCAAAGTAGTATTTAGAATGTGAATTTGCTGCCGAAAAAGGAATCCAATCAAATTTTCTTTCAGTATCTAATATATTTGGTTAACCAGGTGCCTTATTCAAAATAGTTTATATTAAGAGTTAAGTCACTTCAACTATTCCAAAATTTATTAAATACTCTTTTTATTCTATTGGATTAATTCATTCTGAATCTGTAAATCACTCAGGTTCTCCTTCTTTTGCACCCTAAAAGGAAAATGTCTACAGAATTTTCATTATCCTTTACTTACCACTTTTTTGGGGGTCAGCAAAACTTTGGATACTACCTAATTTAGCATTTCTAATATGAAGAATCTTACAAGATACAGAGCAATTATGGACATCCACAAAGCAGTAAAACTTCTAAAACTAATTTTAGCTGGGTCTATATATGGTGGAATTTTATTTGTAAACTTATAATCACAAATAATATCATTTTTATTAAATACAAAATATTTCCTCTTTTATTTAGGCAAAACTGTTTATTATCAAAAAATTAATATGTATTAGGAAACTAACAAAATAGTTGAATGAAAAATATATTGCTGGGAACTTGTGGTTTTATGTCTGACATCTAAATAATGGACTTGATCGCTTCCTCAAACAAGAAAAAGCTAGACAAATGGAAAATCAGATTTTTTGGACCTATCAGAGAAACCCCTATCAGAGCAACCCCACCCCACCCCAAAGTCTGGAGAGACAGGTGCATTCTGAGAGTCACAGCAGTTACCCACTTCCCTGCAGTGGAAGCCACTAGTATTATAAACTGGTAGGAACACAAAAATGGTGATTTTGATGACTTGTTGGAGGAGGACCATGAATTAGCAAGATGAGCATGAATTTGCAAGAGAGTGAGAAACTCCTGGGGCCTACAGATTTAGTAGGGCCCTGTCCTTTTGTTCTAGCAGTGAAGAACTCCACAAGGTTCTCAAGGTGAACTAAGAGAGATCAGGTCTTGTCTCTGGCAGGGGGGAGGGGAAGAGTAATCATTGTGAGATATTTCCAGAGCTTTTTCCATAACAAAGGCTTACTCTCCATTGGCAGAGACTATGAAAGAACCTTATCTCACCCTGGGGGTGGGGGAAAATGGCATCCCTTACACCCTTGTCTCTAGACTTCTCCCTACCTAATCCTGAAGTATAGGGGCTTGGCCAATAGCGGTCAAGGGCATCAAGGAAACAGACTGGGAAAATTTCAATGAAAGAATAATGGGGGGAGGGGGCGGGGATCAGGAAGAAAAGCGATAATACAATGGGAGAGATATTTTTGATCATCAGGACCTAATACAATGGCAATAAAAACACAAAACAAGGGCATTTGAGGAAGTTTAAGACTCTGACATTTATAGATACTGCAAATAATTAAACATAGCCTAGCTCCTAACCAGATTAACATAAATTCTACACGGAATTGTCTATTTATATCAGTTCCTATTACCTGAGCATGTAATATCTAGCTTTAAACAATAATTTACAACTCACTCAAAAAGATAACAGTATGAAGATACTGGATGATCCTCAGAAGAAGACTCAGATATGCACAGATGTTAGAATGATCAAACAAGCATTTCAAAATAACTGATTAATGTATTAAGGGATCTAATGGAAGAAGCAGACAACAATCAAGAAAAGAGGGATGATTTAAGCAGAGAGATGGAAAGTCTAAGAAAGAATCAAATGAAAATATTAGAAATCACGAACATTGTATCAGAAATGATGAGGGCCTTCAATGGGTTCAGCAATGAGCTTGACTGAGGGAAAGAAAAAGTGAGCTTGAAAACAGGTGAAAGGAAAAATTCCAAAATGAAATGTCAAAAGAACAAAGAGTGAAAAAACAGAGCAGAAATATATGAATATGGAACAATATAAAAAGGTGTAATATATGCATAATTGCAATATCAGATGAGGTAAAAGAGATACAGAGCAGAAGAAACATTTGAAGTAAAAATGGCTAGAACTTTCCAAAATTAATGACAGACAGAAATCCACAGATCCAGGAATCTTAGATAACATCTGAAAAAATAATTACTAACAAATCAACTAACAAACAACAATAAAAAGTTCAAGAATATTATATTCAAACTACAGGAAGCCAAGGACAAAGAGAAAATCTTAAAAGAAGTCAGAGTAAAAGATACCTAAATTATTAGATAAGAAGGATAAGAATTAGAGCAGACTTCTCACCAGAAACCATGCAAGCAAAAAGAGAGTGGAGGCAAACATTTAAATGATGGAGGGGAAAAATCCATAAACCTAGAATTCTATGTTCAGTGAAATTATCATTCAAAAGTGGAGGAGAAATGAAGGTTTTCTGAGGCAAATATAAACTGAAGGAATTCCTTGCCATTAGGCTTACCCTACAGGTGATTTTAAATGAAGTTTTTCAGGAAGAAGAAAATTTATATGTCAGAAGCTTGTATGTAAATAAAGAAAAGAAAATTAATAAATAAATTCATCACCTATATTTTCACAACTCAGAAAGAGCCAGGATTTTTATTTTAGTATATAAACAAAAACATACCTCATATTATTGTGTTTCATTTTATTGTGTTTCATGGGTATTGCGTTTTTTATAAATTGAAGGTTTGTAGCAAACCTGAGTTGAGCAAGTCTATTGTTGCCATTTTTCCAAAAGCCTATGCTCACTTCATATCTCTGTGACATATTTTAATTAAGTTATGTACATTGTTTTATTAGACATAATTCTATTGCACACTTAGGCTGCAGTATAGTGTAAACATAACTTTTATATGCACTGGGAAACCAAAACTTTCATATAACTCTATTTATTGTGATATTTGCTTTATTGCTTTCGTCTGAAGCAAAACAGCAATAAATCTGAGGTATGCCTGTATAGATACTATATATACACATATACAAATTCGTGGATGCAAGTGTACCACAAATTATCTATCATCTATCTATCTATCTGTCATCTGTCTCAATATCACATTTATCACATCTGTATAATCTCTATTTTTACAAAATTATGATGATTTACTATTTTGTCATATTTTTGTCATAAATGCAACACTCTCCTATTATGGAACATTTATATTGTTTCTGGTTTTCCACACTTATAAAAAAAATGCTTCCTTTAACATTCTAATATTTAAAATTATTGTATGTATCTCTGATTATTTATTTCTAGAACAATAAATTCAGGAATTTACACTTGTATCAGTACTTTGCAAAAGCAATGCATTTTTGTTACCAATCGCATTGAGTACTCTTGAAACAGGAAAGCATATTCATCAAAAGAAGAGGGCTCCATATTATGCATTTAGTAAGATTTTTAATTTTTGGCATTTCCATTCACTAGAGTCAGACTTTCACCTTTCATTGAATTGTGCTAGCTCTGTGTAAAACCCCCCAGATCCTTAATGATTACTGTCTATCATTTCATCTTGTTGCGACTGTCGCGATGGGAAACCCAAAATCAGCACTCGGAGGGAGGGGAGGAACCCGGCTTTATTACGCACGCAGACCCAGAAGAAAGTTCGGTTTCCAAATTCTGGGCCCCAAGCCCCAGTTTTCTGGAGTTTTTTATTGGGGTCTGCAGGCTCCCATTCATTGGCTAGAGAGTTGGCGGGTGGAATTTTCCATTACCTTAGGCAACCAAGCAAGCGCGGTTTCAGAAGCAGAACTGCAGGTTACAAAATCAAGCAGGCAGGGTTACAGAGCCAGAGGCTCAGGTTCCAATTCTAAAGTGGGAGATTCTTGTCAGGAAAAAGGGGAGGGGTAGGGCTGCAGTGACTTTTCCTTATCATTTCCCCCCCTTTGATGCCCTTATAATTCCCATAGGGCATCATCTGTACTCAGGGGACTGTATCCCCTTAGGGCTAGAATCTTGGTGGTAGTTATGCATGATATCATTGTTTCAATGAACCTGATGAGTGCCTTTATCAGGCATGGGCCGAAGATGGCCGCTATGAGCAAGATGAATAAAGGTCCGGCCAGGGGCAGAAACCAAGAGGTCCACTGTCTGAGGTTCCAGCCCCAGAACTCGTTTAAGTGGTCCTTCCTCTTTGGGATTCGATCCCTAAGTTCTTTCACTTTGGTAGTGACTATTCCTGTCTCATTAACATGATTAACAGCACTCTTCCCCCAGGAAGATACATGTCCCCCCTTTTCCAGCAGTTAACAAGTCAAGGGCTCTCCTGTTTTGTAGGACTACCCTAGCTAGTGAGTTAATTTGGTTTTGGAGGGAAACCAAGGAATCTGCTACTTGCTCTAGGTCTTCATTTAGTTCTTGTGAGAGCTTATAATAGAACCCAATAGAGGAGCCCAGACCTGCTACCCCTGTTCCTACCCCTGTGGCCACTCCTGCCCCTATGAGGATGGAGGTAAGCATGGCCCTCTTAGCCCTTTTCTGATGGGGGCTTAATGCCATTTCCAGTTCCGTGTCATTGTAGATTGACACTTCAGGTGCCAAGAACACTGGAATGCAACTTCCTGTTCAGTCACCCTCTAAGCACCTGTAAGTGGTGCTCCCACATAGGTAAAACAGTCCCCAGGGGGAGCACTGAGTCTGATTAGTTGACAGAATTTGGTAGGAAGCGCACCATGTTTCAGGGGTGTCCCCACTGGGCGGGCTGCTCCTAAGACAGGTTAAATTACCTTTTACGGTGTTTAAAAGGAAGTCAAGGGCTACAGGGCCAACAGGGGCAGTTTGATTACCGGTTTCTGTCTGCGTTTGATTAAAGTACCAGTCAAAGGGAGCCGGGGTGCCCGAGTAGGTTCTCCTCCCTAAGGACAGGCATAACCAACAGTGGCTGGTCCCGGGGTTGATCTCATGGAGGAAAACATAAGTGGCATGAATCATGTGCCTCACTTGTTGCTGAACAGAGGCCGTGAAACATGTGAGATGGTAAAGCCCTGTCATTATTGCTCGCTTGTACTCGGGGCCCTTAGCTAGTCGGGTGAGGCCGGCTCTGACTTGTTCCAAGTTTTCTTTCTGGGTTATATCCTGTACCCTACCCCCATCTGACATGCCTGCATGTGTATAATAAGTCCAGCAACTGACCTCTCCTGGGGTACCATAAACTCTGCAGCTAGCCCTAGATTTTATTCGGGCCATCCAGAACTTTTGTCCCCTTTCCTCACAAACTGAGGCTTCGGATAACTTATAACATTCTACCGGCATATAGGTACGGTGGGTAAAAGAAGAGGAGGGTTGGTATTTCCCTGCGAGCTGTTTCAACCTGTCCGTTGCTGAGAGAGGGGCAGTCTTGTAACAACTGGAGCAGGGCTGAGAACTGGCGTCAACCCTGAAGGAGAATAGGAAAAACAGCCTAAGGCACAGAAACATCCTACTATGCACCAGTATGCTATAGCAATTAGGGTTCTATTCACAACACTCCAATCCTCAAATACCAAGGCAATCAGGCCGCATAAACACAGGCCCCACCAAGAGCAGAGGTCCATTCAGCTGGCGTTCGGCAAGGTTGGTGCTCGAGGATCTCAGGTGATTCGCACTCTCAGGGGGTGGTCAGGTACAGGTTGGGCTGCCCAGCTGTTCTGCTCCTTATTGTGATGGGCCTTCTTGACCCTGGAATGATGAATCCAGAGGGTGATGCCTACAACTTTAAGAGCAGTGGGAGTTACAAGGATTACTGTATATGGACCTGTCCAGGTAGGCTGAAGGGGTTCTTTCCTCCAGTCTTTGACCCAGACCTGGTCCCTTGGCAGATGAGGGTGCACTGGGTGTCCCAAGGGGATGAGGTTTCGAGACAGGACAGTTTTATGTATTTCAGCTAGAGTTTTTCCAAGCTGCTGGAGAATGGAATCTAGGTTGGCCTCCCCCAGAAGCCTGAGACTTCCTCTAAACTCCCAGATGATTGGGGGTGGCCACCCAAACAGAATTTCAAAGGAAGAGTAGCCTGTGGGTCCTGGGGTGCACCTAACTCAGAGAAGAGTCAAAGGGTACTCCTAGTAAAAAAGGTAAATCTACCCAGGGGAGACCAGTTTCCTGGCAGAACTTTGCTAGGGTGGCTTTGAGGGTTCGATTTATGTGCTCAACTTTCCCTGAACTCTGAGGCCTGTTAGCGGTATGGAATCTCCACTTAATTCTCAGCATTTTCGTCAGTTCTTGGACTGTGGCAGCCATGAAGGCCAGGCCATTGTCACTTCCAATGGACAGTGGCAGCCCATGTCACGGAATGACTTCTCTAAGCAGAGCCTTAGTCATTTCTCTTGCTTTTTCCCTGTGAGTGGAGAAGACCTCGACCCAACCTGAAAAGGTGCATATCATCACCAACAGGTATTTGTACCCTCGACACGGACGGTTTTACTTCCTTAAAGTCCACTATGATATCCTCAAAGGGGGCCGTTCCCATGTGCTGGACACCTGCTGGAGCTCAGGGTCCTTGCAACGGGTTGTTCTTGGTGCAAACTTGGCATTGGCCACTGATGGTGGTGCAGAGAGAAGTCAGCCGGGCTACATAATAGTATTTCCCGAGCAAGGCTACCAGTGCAGTTTTCCCTATGTGGGTGAGCTTGTGGTATTGCTGGACAAGGGCATGTGCGGCTCCTTTTGGTACAAAAATCCGGTTATCTGGGAGCAGCCAAGCCCCTTGGGGGGTTCGGCTTCCCCCTTCCTTTTCAGCCCACTCCTGCTCTTCTCAGGTGTAGTTTAGTTGATCAATTCTTTGTCCCAAGAGGGACAGCTGTGGTGTTAATTCCGGAACCTGTACTTTGTAGTTTTCTTCAGCCGCCTGTTATGCTGCTTTGTCAGTGAGTCTGTTCCCTTGTGCGACCATGTCCATTCCTTTTTGATGGCCCTGACAGTGGATGATGGCGACCTTATTCGGTTCCTACACTGCTTCTAATAGTTGGAGAATTTCCTCCTTGTTTTTTATCTCTCTTCCCCCAGTGGTTAGGAGACCTCTTTCTTTATAGATTGCCCCGTGGATATGAACGATAGCAAACTCTTACTTAGAGTCAGTGTAAATGTTTACCGCTTGTCCGGTGGCTAGCTGCAGGGCTTGGACCAGCGCCCAGAGCTCTGCCCTTTGTGCAGACCATCCTTTCGGTAGAGACGCTGCTTCCACTACCCGCTCAGTAGTGGTGACTCCATATCCGGCAAGCTTTTCCCCGTTCTTAACAAAACTGCTCCCATCTGTGAATAGCGTCAGATCTGGCATGGAGAGCGGTTTATCCTGGAGTTTGGGGCGACTGGCGAATATCTCTTCTGTCACTTCCATGCAATCATGATCTGGGGTCCCTTCTTCCTCAGGCAAAAAGGTGGCAGGGTTCAAACTGCGCACCATTTCTATAGTCACTCTGGGGTTTTTACAGAGTAGTCCCTGATAATGTGCGAGCCAGGGATTTGATATCCATTGGTGCCCATAGGAGTTTATTAATTCAGTAACCGCGTGTGGCACCATGATGTGGATGGCCTGTCCAACAGTCAATTTGTCTGCCTCTTTGACAAGGATCACGGTGGCTGCCAGGGCTCTTAGGCAGGGTGGCCATCCTGCAGCCACAGAGTCTAGTTGTTTGGAGAGGTAAGCAATAGGTCTTTGTCAGGGTTCGACTGTTTGCGTGAGGACCCCTAAGGGTACTTTG
Source organism: Cabassous unicinctus (assembly GCA_029593785.1). Lineage (NCBI taxonomy): Eukaryota > Metazoa > Chordata > Mammalia > Cingulata > Chlamyphoridae > Cabassous > Cabassous unicinctus. The sequence continues at coordinate 27,622 of JAQZBX010016312.1, read as the reverse complement.
TTTTTTTCATGTACAAACAAGTTAAAGTCTCCAGCCACATCTGGAAGGTCCAAGGCGGCGGCTTGGCTGAGTTGTTTCTTGATGTTTTGAAAAGCCCCCTGTTGGACTTCTCCCCAGGCAAGAGATTCCTTTTCCGACCCCGCCAGAGTTTCGTAAAGGGGTCTGGCCATTGCCGCAAACCCAGGGATCCAGATGCGGCAGAACCCTGCCACTCCAAGAGCTGTCTTTTCGTGGTGGGTGTGGGGATGGAGCAGATCACCCTTTTCCACTCAGGACCTAGCATCCGGAGCCCTCGCGAGATGTTGAACCCTAGGTATTTGACCTGCTGTCTACAGATCTGAGCCTTTCTCCACGATACTTTGTACCCAGTCCACGTTAAAAGTTGGGGGAGGGTTTGGGTTCCCTTCCAGGAAATTTCTTCCATCTCACTGGCAAGCAGGAGATCGTCCACATATTGCAAGAGAGTGCACTTGCAGTCTTCCCAGAGGTAGGCAGAGAGATCTGCTGCCAAGGCATCCCTGAAAAGGGTTGGGGAGTTCTTGAAGCCCTGTGGGAGCTGTGTCCAGGTTAATTGAGTCCTTTTCTGGGTTTTGGGATCCTCCCATTCAAAGGCGAACAGGGGCTGGCTAGTGGGGGTCAGCCGTAGGCAGAAAAAGGCATCTTTTAGATCCAGGCAGGTGAACCAGGCAGCTTCAGGTGGCAGCTGTCCCAATAAAGTATACAGGTTAGGAACAACTTGATGTAAGGTAAGAGTAGCATCGTTTATGGCCCGTACATACTGTACTGGTCGGTATCCGGTTCCATTCGGCTTCTTCACTGATAATAACAGGGTGTTCCAGGGTGACTGGCATTCGATCAGGATACCTTCTTCCTTCAGGCGATCTATGTGCTTGGCTATGCCCAATTGTGCTTCGTGAGGGATGGGATACTGCCTACGTTGGACCAGGATCACTCCAGGTTTTAAGTCAATGATGATGGGTGCATGGTTCTGCGCCATTCCCAGTGGGTTATTTTCTGCCCAAATTTTGGGAAAAAGTTCCAGCAGTTCTTCCCGATTCTGACCTGAACTTTCGTCCATGTGAAGTCTCCATTCTTGACTTTGGGGCACGGTGATGAAGAGAGTGAGACTGGTTCCGAGGCTTAAGCTTGCTGAGCCTTCAGGTTTGAAGGTAATCTGGGCCCCAAGTTTGGTTAGGAGGTCTCTGCCAAGCAGGGGAACCAGGCACTCAGGCAGGTACAGGAATTCATGAGTTACTTCATGGCCACTGAGCTGGCAAGTTCTTGACTGGCAAAAAGGCCATTGGTTTGACTGGTCTCCAGTCGCCCCTATGATATTAGCGGTCTTTCCGCTAAAGGGGGCGATGGGGGTTGTGACCACAGAATGTTCACCACCAATGTCTACCATGAAAGTCATTGTCTGGCCCCAACTTGTAACTTGACCATGGGCTCATGGGGGCCAAGTTCCAGTAAGCCCGTTCGCCCCTATTCAGAGTTGAGTCCTGCCAGCCCCATCAGGTGGTCTTGGGGCTCTGGTCAATATTTTCCTTTAGGGGTGCTTCCTCTTGGTGTCTGAGACTTCTGGGGACACTCATTTTTCCAGTGCCTGCTCTCTTTGCAATAAGCACATTGGTTTCTGGCCAGCAGCGTCCTCCTGGTGTTTCCCCCACTTTTGTGAGGCAGTCCATTGCACCTGGTGAGGTCTGCATTTCCCAGGGCTGCCACTAGTAGCAAGGTTTGGTGCTTCATTTGTTTCTTGGTTTCTCGCTTGGTGACTTTGTTCCGATTGACGAACACTTTGTTGGTGACCTCTAGCAGCTGAGAGATGTTCATGCCCGCGAATCCTTCCCACTTTTGGAGTTTTCTTTTGATGTCTGCTGCCGCTTGCGCCCACGAAAGCTGCATTCACGATCCTCTGGTTTTCTGGAGCTTCTGGGTTGAAGGGTGTGTAAATCCTGAAGGCCTCGCAAAGCCGTTCATAGAAATCCCCTGGAAACTCATCGGGTTTTTGAATAACTAAGGTTGTTTTTGTCATGTTCATGGTTCGTTTAGCCCCTTCTTGGACCCTCAGAGGAGCGCTTCCCGATATAGTTGGAGTGCAGCCAGCCCCTTTTCAGTGTTAAGTTTCCGGTGGGCTTAGTTAGGCTTAGTTTCCGGTGCCGCTGCCCATGCCCAATCCTCCAGGTCTAGGACACCAGTAGGGGCTTGCTCTTGTAGCCACTTTGGTGCTTTCGCCAGGATTCGCCGTCTCTCCTCAGTATTAAATAGAGTCAGGAGAAGTTGGCTGCAATCATCCCAGGTGGGACGGTGGGTCTGGAAGATGGATCCCATGAGATCAATAAGAGCCTGAGGCTTCTCGGAATAGGAAGGGGAGTGATGTTTCCAGTTTAAGAGGTCTGTAGTTGTGAAGGGCTGGTAGTACAAAAAGGGGCCCTCCTGGTTGAATGGTCCTATTTTTGCCTAACCGGGGTGGGCCCTGTGTCTCACGGAGGGGCATCTGCAATGCGGGCTGTGCCTACCGGAGTGTCCTTGCCAATGGGGTTGCAGGACTCCCCTCTGGTGGGGTCGTCAGTTCTGCAAGGGCTGGGGGTGGTGTCACCACTTGATTTGCCTGTACCTCTGGGCTGGGAGGGGAGCTTGAAGGAGGAGGCATCTCTGGAAGACCTGCCGGTGCTCCTGAGCCAGGAGGAAGGGCTGGGGCAGTTGGCACATATGGCAGTGGGGGCAGCGGTGGGTCTTTTTCCGAGGACCCCTGCTGTATGACTGGTTTTTGATGTTTCGCTTCTTGTGCAACTAAGACCCTACTCTGTCCCTTCTTTCCAATGCACAAGCGAACCCAAGGGGGCAGAGTCCGGGATATTTCTAACCAGGAGTCAATACAGGGGAACTGATCTGGGTGGCCAGGGGATCTGGTGACTACTAGCCATACTGTATGGACCTTGGCTACGTCTAGGATACCTTCCAAGGGCCAGTCGACATTCAAAGTGGGCCACTCCAACTCACATAGAGTTCAGAGGGTGCCGGGGTTCATCTGGATACCATAATCTCTGGAAAATCCCTTCCTGAAGTTCTTAAGCATGCAGTTCAAGACAGTGGGTTTTGACTTTGATGAGCCCATACCCTGTGTCGGTGGTACAAGACAGACAAAGGTGGGGTGCCTCTTTCAAGGCCACTCAGATGCCCACTTGTCTATGTCCCTTGCGGGAACTTAAGCTCGTCTTAGCTAAGGCGTCCAGGCAATTTTCTGGGTTTACCATTATGCCGGATAACGTAGCCGCAGAAGCAGGTTGGGGCCCACTCTGACCCCATAGCACAGGCCATGGGGCAACAAACTGGTATGATAGGCGCAAGCCCCTACCGTCCACATTCATGCACACAATCACTCAGAGGTTAAACAATCCCTCCCAATTCCCACAGGAATTGCCCTATACTGGGGTCTCATCACGGGAGACCTTAGGAGGTGATCAGTCTCCTCTTCCTTCTAGAGACGGGCCTGACTGGGGCTTGGCACCCGGGTGCTTACCTTTCCAAAGTCTTCTGTTATCGTTCAGTCCGTCTCTTTCCCTTGAGTCCGACTGGGACATGGGGACGCGGCCTGCGGGGCTCCGCCTCGGAAGGAGGTCTCGTCAAGACGACAGGAGGCACCTACTTCGTTTGCTCGGAGATCGCCATTGGCCGCGCCCTTTGGTCCCAAGCCGGAGGCACAATGGGCCTGCTCGGTTGGGTTTCCCGGTCAGGGAACCAAATGTTGAGGCTGTCACGATGAGAAACCCAAAAATGGCACCCAGAGGGAGTGGATGAACCAGGCTTTATTATGCGTGCGGACCCAGAGGAAAGTCGTTTTCCAAATTCTGGGCCCCCAGCCCCAGTTTTCTGGAGTTTTTGTTGGGGTCTGCAGGATCCCATTCATTGGCTAGTGAGTTGACGGGTGGAATTTTCCATTACCTTAGGCAACTAAGCAAGCGTGGTTACAGAATCAGAATTTGCAGGTTATGAAATCAAGAGGGCAGGGTTACAGAGCCAGAGGGGCAGGTTCCAGTTCTAAGGCGGGAGATTCTTGTCAGGAAAAAGGGGAGGGGTAGGGCTGCAATGACTTTTCCTTATCAATATGCCCACCATTCCGTCTTTGGTGTGCTTTCTTATCCAAGCCTGAGTCTTTTCTTTGGATGAATGGCCTAGTACTTCTGGATCTGCATTGACTGTACAAGCAGAAAGCCCCCACCACCCATACAAACATCTGTACTTCTGCCAACAATAAAACTCTGGTATGAGAATATGAAAGCCCAAGCCCTTTTTCTTGGACTGAGTCAATTCTAAGGACTGAGTGTAAGTAAATTCTGAACTTACACTCTCACTTGCTGAAACCTCCCCTCTGCAGCATGCCTTCCTGAAATTTTATCCTTGTTTTGTTTCCTCCTTTCCCTGGATTGCTTCCCCAGTTTCCTTTATATCTCCCTTAGAAGATATTCCATATTAAATTTTTCATATGCAAATCCTCATCTCAGGCTCTACTTATGAGCAGCCTGACCTAGAAGAATACTTAACTCTAAAATCAAGTAATTGAAACAATTTATGTTAATGCTTTATCTATCTCTGAGATATCTGTCAGTTATACAAAAGTTGCTGGGTTTCATAATTAAGAATTTACTTAATATCTCCATAAAATTTAGAAAATTCTTTCTTCATATACCCTCAAAATTTCTCTCTGTTAAAATGGATAAGCCTTTATTTTCAAACACTGTATTAAAATACTTTTACTTTAGATTTTAAAACCAAAATATATTTCTTTATAAATAACACTATTATTTGACTTTTAAAAACTCTAGCTAAGAATATTCTAAATTACTTAATATATTATATCCATGTAATTGTCTTTGGAATTCTATTCAAATTTGTCCCTCACTTTAAAGTAAAGCATGCAATATATGAGTTTCTTAGAATATAGCTTAGGTAATTTTTGCCATTATAACTGAAAGAACAAAAAACACTAGTTAAATTCTAACAACTTATTTAAATCATAATCCTTTTGTTTTAGTTTCCTATGATTGCTGTAACAAATTACCACAAACCTGGTGAATTCAAACTATATGCATTTATTTTCTCACACTTCTGGAGAGCAGACATTTGAAAACACTTCCTTGGGCTTAAATCAAGGTATAGACAGTGCTGTACTACATCTGGAGGCTCCAGGAGGGAATTTGTTCATTGCCTCATAGAGGTTCTGGTGGTTGCCTTGGCATTCCTTGGCTTGTGGTTGCATCATTCTACTCTTTGCTTCAATGGTCATGTTATCCTCTCCTCTTCTGAGTGTCAAATATTTCTGTCTCATTCTTACCAAGAATGCATGTGATTACATTTGGTGTGTATCAACATAATCCAGGACAATCTCCCCATCTCAAGATCCTTTACTTAATTACATCTGCAAAGTCCTTTTTTTTTTTTTTTTTTTTTTTC
>JAQZBX010016312.1:0-22071 GCA_029593785.1 Cabassous unicinctus | reverse complement strand
GCTATTACTTCTGGGGTGGTTTACACACATAAAATATGATAGCAAAATGCTAGTAAATTTATAGCAGTTATAACTTAATCAAGATCAAAGAAAATTCAATTTTATGCCATCTTGGGCATTATATTGATACACATAGGCTTCATTTGTATCTTTATGCAGGAAGAGTTGACCAATTTCTGGACAAAACTTTCGAGAAATTTGGGCCTCTTAGTTGTAAAGAGATGACTTCTAAGCCAACATTTGGGCCACAGTGATACGAAGAAAGTGCTGATATTAAATATTACTTAAGAAGGGTAATTGATGACATGAATATGGCAATAATGAAGGCAGAATTTTCCAAGCATTCAGCTGAGACACAAAATTACATCAACCCATTTTTCCAACCTGGATTTTCCATTTCACAGATTCCAGACCTTGCAAGACCTTATAATGTTCTGGATGTCAATTTCCTCAGGAGATGTTCTCCAACTGGTCACTCCTTTGTTATGCACCTAAGAACCCAGTCTTATAAAGTATTTTGCCTTGGTCTATATAACAATCACTATTAGGCCATGAGTGCCTAATTTTTGAGCTACATATAGTGGCCATAATGTTTCATTCCTTGTCTCATTTAATCCTCAAATCAACTTATTGACATGAGCATTATTACCCCAAAAATATTGTAGTAGTATTGAATTAGCAAAGAGGAAACCCAGACTCAAAGAGTCTGTTAATCTAACTAGATGCCCAGTAACTAGAAGAGCCAGAACAGAAACCAGTCTTTCTGGCTCCAAAAGCTAAAAACCATTATTTTATTAATGTTGAATAAATTTAATCAGCAAATATTTATTAATGTTCTCCTACATTCAAGGTAATCTGTATTTGCTTATGCGTATTTGTGACTCAGCTGAAATGTGAGTTACTTGAAGATCACTTTCTTTTATTTCATTTTATGTCTGGATAGTTCCTAATTCTGGGTACTGCGTACTCAATAATACTCATCAACTGAACATTGTTTAAATCTCATTAAATAGATTTAATTTACATTATTCTCCAGGACTCTTGCTATAGTTTTTTTTATCTTTTTTATCTTTTTAAATTTTTACTGAGAGGATCAAACCCAGGTCCCTCCATATGGGAGACGGACGCCCAATCATTTGAGCCACATCCACCCCCATTTTTTTATTTTTTTATTTTTGCTATAGTTTTATCTTTCCAGTATCATAATACATTATATTTTTAGTCACTTTATTTATATACTATCTATCATATTTTAATTAAGATATTGCATATAATTATTACTCAAGGCTTTACTCTATCTTATCATAACTTTGTTAACTGCTTTATAATACATGTTCATGACCAGTCTTTTAAACAAAAATCAGTATGTACACTTTAAAAAAAAAATTTTTATTATTATTATTTATTTATTTATCTCCCCCCTGCCCCCTGCTGCTTGTTCTCACTGTCTGTTTTCTGTGTCCATTCACTGCGCGATTCTTCTGTGTCTGCTTGTCTCCCTTTGTTGTGTCATCTTGCTGCACCAGCTCTCTACGGGTGCAGGCCATCAGCTCTCCGCTGATGCGGGCCAGCTTGCCCTTACCAGGAGGCCCCAGGAACCAAACCCAGGGCCTCCCATATGGTAGACGGGAGCCCAACCACGTGAGCCACAGCCACTTCCCAGTATGGACACTTATAATTAAAAAAAGCTAGTGCATATAAAATTTGATTTAAGAGCAATGGATATGGCATTTTTGTGTCAAACACACAAAAAATACATTAGAGACAGTCTTATTATGATTTTTCTAATTCATCAATTTAAACTTCATTTTCAAAATTTGCAGTAATTATTATATTTTCATTACAAGGAGTCTCTTAGTTATTAGAATTTAAGTGATAAATTGATGAAAATTAATATTTCTCTAATTGTCATGTCACTTTGTCATGCATTCTATGTGCACCTTTGGTAATATTGGTGTTGAAAAAGTGAAGCTCAGGATAGCTAGATAGTTTTAATGATAAGATCTACTTGGGCATCAGTTGTTCTGACCTCCACAAAGTTTTTGACTAATATTTGTAAGATTCAGCAGCAGGGATGAGGAGAATGAGATGTTGTTACGTCATGTATAAAAGGAGGGAGTGAATCAAGATCATTAATCTCTGACATTATTTTAATTAGGTGAATTTGAGAATATTTTTATTACCATATGTGGGTGTATCTATTTTAATAAAAATAAATTTTTTCTCAAGTTTTATTTCTAAGTTTCTTATTTCAATATGAAATAAAATCAGGTGATGATAAAGTACAAATTATGCCGATAACATATATACTATTGATTGTTTATATATTATTAAAACATGTTATTTAAGTGCAAATTAAAATATAACCATAGTATATATTTAGAAGGATCATTTGAGTTTCCTAAAGCTCAGAAATTTGCATGCAAGATTAGCATGAATTTAAGGACTTTAAAAAATTCTGGTGTCTAGGGTGTATATTTTGTAAGCAATAGTCACTTTTTTCTCATAAAATTAAAGGACTACACATAACTGCAACTATAGAAAAGGTACGAAAGACTATAATATGTAAAGATAACAAGGAAACTGCTTCAATAAGATGAGAAATCAGCTTTTGGTTTTGTAAAGTTTATCCGTCACTATTAATAATATCTTTTAAAAAATTTTTACCTCAATGTTACAAAATTTCTACAAATGAGAAGGATGCTAATTTCCATTTATAGTACAAGTTAGTTATTCAAATTTTTTGTTAAATTTAATTAACATTTCTATTTTGGCTATTATTAATATAAGAAGCATGTAAAATTCTCATTTAATTTTTTCATAGAAAAGCAGGAATAATTTACAATTTCTACATTAATAACTGAAGAGAGAATTTCAGAGAAGTATTAAAAAAAAAAAGAAAACAAGTTTCTGAGTATAAGGTTAGTTATTTCACTTTCTTGTTGTCAGGGAGTTGTATTCAATCTTTTCTTCTATCCTAATCATCTAAACAAAAACTGGAAGATGGTAGATACTGAATAAACTTGAATTATTAAATTAATGAGTGAATGAAGGCTAGTCTGTCCACCTCTCAAGTCTAAATCTGACCCTCACACAGCCAAAATATCTTTTCTGTAATAAAATCCCAAGATGAAAAAAAAAATAAAATGATGCAGCAAGGGTTTTTTTACGGTACAATTGTCTTTCAATTACAAGCTCATACAAGAGGCGAAAAATCTACCCACCCCCTTCTTTTCCTCCAGTTGGGCCTCACCATACATATTTTCTTTGCTTTTTAAAATCAATTTTATTGAAACATATTAATAAACCATAAAATCTATTTAAAATGTTCATCAATGACATTTGGTATTATCACAGAATTTTTCATTCATCACTTCAATCAATATTAAAGCATTTTCATTTAAAAAAGAGAAAAACAATAAGTAAAAGCAAAAACAAACAAATAAATAAAAAAAAACAGACTTGCTTTTCATGTAACCAACTAGTTATCTAAGATTCTTCTACTTTCTTCCTAATGGATTTAAGTGATTGCTATATAATTAATTATATGGAGTTCAACTTCTGTGTGAAGGGAAGGAAAAGCAGCATAGATGAAGCTTAAATTTTTGTAGGACTGCTAGGAAAGGACAAAAATTTAGCTGTGACCTGTGTATTTAAAACAAATAAAGGGGAAAAACAACCTTTAGTCATGTATCAGTATGTTATTCATTCTTATTACTAAAAATAAGTGCAAAATTCTATCTGAATTTTGATCTGAGGTCTGAAGGGAAATTTCTTCGAATGAGCCTCATTATTGGATGCTAAAGGTTCCAGTGACCAAGGAAGTGAGTATCCTTACTAAACTTATTTAAGTATCCTTACTAAAAGAATGTTATAAATTGTATTTCCTACATATAAGCATCTATAAATGATACTCATTTGTTGTAATCTCAAGGATGTTAATTGTTTATCTTTACTCAACACAGACTTGTTTCTTTCTGTTAAAAATAATTTTCACATGCATCAATCAAATTAAACAAGTCAAAACCCAGAGACGCAAGTTGAATGCAGACTTTGCACTATAGGAGTGTGTTGGGGAGAGAAGTAATATTTACTGAGTGTCTATTATGTGAGATTTTGTTAGGCTCCTTCATATGTGTGCAGTGTAGGGTAGTGTGTCAGAGAAAAAAGAGGCCAGGCATGGAAACTATGAGCTGTGTGTCTCTGGAGTGATTTAAAGATTCTAAACCTCAGCTGTAAAATGGAGAAAAGAATGTTTCTCAAATATGTATCTTTGAGGGAAAAAGAGGTGTGATACGGGGGCATTTTTGAGACTTGGGAATCGTCCTGAATGACATTACAACGACAGATATAGGCCATTATATATATTCCCATAACATACAGAATTGTGTGGGAGAGAGTGTAAACTACAATTTAAACTAAAATTCATGCTCAGCGGCAATGCTCTAAAATGCATTAATCAATTACAATGAATATACCGCACTAATGAAGGACGTTGCTTATGTGGGAAAATGTGGGAGGTGTGGGGAGTGGGGTATATGGGAATCCCTATATTTTTTATGTAACATTTATGTAATCTAAGTATGCTTAAAAAAATTAAAAAAGATATTTAAAAAAAAAGATGCATCTTTGGGAATTGTTGGGTGCAAAGTAGTACCCACTACTGTAAGTGCTGTAATGATTACTCCCTGCATTGTACAGCTAATTTTTATTTCATACACATAAAAGAAGAATGGAACTACATAGATCCAAGATGAAATACCTATCGACAATTACATAACCAAGCCAATGTTTTTCTTCCTCCATACTAAATCTACCCCGAGCTTGTATCAGCCTGAGGAACAAGATAATTCCCGTGCCGTTCATGTCTTGATGTCTGCCTCTCTTTGAGACATTTTTTAAATTCTAGAACAACTGGGTGCAAATAGGCCTGTGGCTGTTGATGGCCCTCATTACCTTCCCCATGTGCCTAACATACAGAGAGGGACTGAGCCAAGCAGGACAGCAGAGAGCAGGAGTGTGGAAGAGACTGAGGAGAACTTGCACCCCCTCAGGGATGTGAAGGGAACTGCAGCATCAATTCCACATAAATATATATTCCATGTAAGTTTTTCTTGAAATCTGGAAGGCCAAGAAAGAGCTGAACTGGTGGACTGAATCTTATCTACTTTGACTTTGTGATAGTGAGGGAGATCAACAAGGAGAGACACATTTTTTATGTCCTCCCAGACTCTGGATCTCGTAAGAGACTCCCTTGCATCATCCGTGCTCCCCATCTCATCTCCCCTGGGTGTCTCAGCATCACAGATTTTTTTTTTCTTTTAGGTACGGGGGCCAGGGATTGAACCCAGGACCTGGTATGTGGGAAGCCAGCACTCAATCACTAAGCCACATTGGCTCCCTGTCATCACAGATTGGAAGAGGGTCCAGCCAATAAGCTCACAAAAATAGATAATAGTCTATCTGAGGACTCAAAATATTAGCGAGGGATGTATTACATTAAACAATCAGAATTCCTGCCAAATAAAATGCAACTGCTAGAGAAGCAAGGGAGATAAATGTCTAAATGCACACACATACACAGACAGATTCCCATAAAGAGGGTCATGTCACTACCAAAAAAAAAAAAAGAAAGAAAAAAGAAAGAAAATTACCTCCTAGAGCTTAAAAATATGATTTTTAAATAAAAATTATAGTAAATGAAATAAATGATTGTAGGCCACTTCTGAGGCTCAAATGAGTGACTTAGAAAATTAAGGGCAAGAAAATCTCAAAGCACAAAGCAGAACATTAAAGAGATGGAATCATGAAAAAAATGATTTAAAAAAACTGCTGAAAAATAGATCTGGAAAGAGAAAATGGAATTGATCTGGGGAGAGGCAATAATTAAACAATTTATAGAAGAAAATTTCCCATTGGTCAGAAAGGTTTGAGTATACAGAACAAAAGTATATTTTCTGTATATTTTTCAGGGTAGAGAATTATCTAGAATTATCTAGAATTATCTAGAGAATTATCTCGGTAATAATTCCTGGTAAAATTGCTGAACTCTAAATATGAATAGAAAACCAAAAGAAGTTTCCATACAGAAAAAAAAAAACAAAAAACAAAGGTATACAAATAGCATTAGACTTTCCATTTGTATCACTGGAGCATGAACACAGTGGAATTCTCTACCCACCAATATTATCTTTCAGGGTGACAGGAAGATATCTGAGGCTATGCACAAACTCAAAAAATTACTACATTTGATAGACGGGAGAAATGAATTGGAGGGCAAATACTCAATGATATGTGCCCATATAATAGTTAAGGATAGACTGTATGGGGATGTGTAATATGATTGCTATATAGGATTCTTGAGCCAGAGGAAAACTATTACAAGGGGAATAATATTAGTGGTAAAATACTCACAGCACATAGAACCTGGGTTTGGGGGGAATGGAGTGTGATGGAGGAGACTGAACTATTGTAAAGACTTACAACACCGCAAGGAAAAGTAAGAGGAAAACATGGAAAAATTAGAGCATTATGGTGGGGAATATAGTATATCCTTGGAAATATTTTTTTTTTCTGTTTATAAATAGTACATACACATGGTTAGGATGAATGGAGAAATTTGAATGACTGAAATTTGAGAAACAAAAATAAATTAGAGGAAGGGAAAAGATGCAATAATGATTTAAAAATAATAATCAATGTAAGAAGAAGGAAAAATAAAGTCAAAGTATATTGGATATTTCTCATATTAAAGAATCAATTTCACTCACTAAAAATAACAATTGGATTAAAATTTTGAATGAAAATAACAGCTTTTTAATTCAAAAATGAAATTTATATTAAATATTTTAATTTAAAATTCTGGAAACTTAGATTCAAAATTTGCCCGTGAAGCTTACATGACATGGTAGAGGGTGACCTGATTTGCCATCTCAGCATTCTACCAGGGTTGAATACATTTAGCATTTGATGATATCCACTTTCCATGGACTTTTACAAGGACTTAAGCTGAAGAGTCTCAGTCTTTAAGTTATACTGCTATATAAGGTTGTTATGAGAACTAAATAGGTTATGTAAGGAATAATTTGTTAATGATGAGTGCTTAGAAGAGTTTTTAGCAATCATTAAGTCTATGTAAATTCTTGTTATTATTCTTAGCAGTAATGGTAGTAGAAATACCACAACAAACTTTTCCCCTAGCACAAAGCATAAGTAAATGCATATCATTTGAAAAATGTGTGCTTTTCAATATTGACAAATAGAAATGGTGTTTTATTTCCTCATTGTCCTCAGCTGTTATCAATTTTCCATATAAACGACCTTCATACCTAATCTCCATTTCGTATGAAATAGTCACAGGAATAAACTGCTATTATTACAGAAAGATTTTCTTTTCTTTTCTTTTTTCATAGTTAAGGACTTTATTTTTCTTAAAACAATTTATTGAAGTATATCATTCATACACGAACATACATAAACTATAAGTGTTCAGTAAACATCATGATCTTACAAAACAAACATGCATAACAACATACAGGTTTCCCACACATCACCCCCCCCACCCCCAAACACCCTGCATTGCTGTGAAACATTTGTTAACAAATCATGAAAGAGCATCATCAAAGTATTACCACTAATTATAGTCTGTATCTTCCTCCTTTATATTTATTTTAAGGATTTATTTATTTATTTACTTTTATCCATTTTTAAACACTCCCCCCTGCCCCCATTTTTGCTGTTTCTGTGTCCATTCACTGGGCAACTCTCTGTGTCTGTTTCCTGCCCTCTCTTCTCATCCTTCTCCTCCTGTCTTCACTGGGATTCGATCCTCAGAATCTCTGATGTGGGAGAGAGGTGTCCTGTGCCACCTTAGTTCCTGGTTTTTCGGTGAGTCTATTCTTGGCTCTCCCTTCTGTCACTCTCCTGTTACGTCATCATCTTGCTGTGTGGCTTGCGGGGACTGGTGGCGCACCTGTGCACTGGGCCTGACAGCACACCCACGGACAGGGCCTGGCAGCTCACCCCTTCACGGGGCCTGGCGGTGCACCTGCACATGGGGCCTGGTGGCCCATGCGCTTTCTATATTTTTCTTTTTTTTATTTTTACCTGGAGTTCTCGGGGATCGAACCCAGGTCCCTCCATATGGGAGACAGACGCCCAACCACCTGAGCCATATCTGTACCCCTGCTGTATCTCTTAAGGTTGACCAAAGATACCCAGAGTTACAGTCTTTTCCCATACAGGATGGTCATATAATAAATCAGGCTTAGTTTATCACAAGCATTCTAAAAACCAGTCCTAGGGGGAAAAACTAGGTCTGGGGACACATGCATAGTTTCTAATATAGCAAATGATTAGCCTACCCTGATCATTACAAAATCAGGTTAGTGAGAATATTTGCAATGCAGAAAGATTTTCAATATTTTGAGAACCCAAGATGGAATGCCTTTTTGTTTTATTTTGTTTTGCTTATCTGTAATTTTTCCTTCGATGGAAAATATCTCTATATTGTGTTATTCTTTTGTTTTTCTTTGTGAGACAATTTCAAGCTTATATGAAAGTGTAGAAAAAACTATAATAATTCCCCATTTACCATCACTTAGCTTCACCAATTACGAACACAGTCGATATTTATTATACATAAACATTTCAGTGCATATCTTAAAAAGATAAAAACTCTATTTTAAAAATATAATTACATCTCCACAATACTGTTTTCATATGTAAAATTTACTACTAATACATAATTCCTTAATAAATATACAATGAGTGTTCAAAGTACTAATTGTTTAATAAATGTTCTTTTTTAATAGTTTGGATCAGGATCCCACTTTCCCTTGAAGTCTTCATTTTTGAAGAAATCATATCAAACTGTAGAGTTTCCCATAAGTTGGTATTGTTAATTGAGCTCTTTGATTTTTTTTAGCATATCCTCTGTCTTGTTTATTTCTCACAATTTGGTTTTGGGATCTAGAATTTTGATCAGGTTCATATATTTTGTTTTATTTTGTTTTTCATTTCTACTTATATTTAATTCTACCAAGAGTCACAAAAGATGTATTTTTTGTTTTTCCCTTTCTGTTATATTAGCATCTGTTGATTGTCAGATATGTTAATTTTGGGAATTAAAAAAATTATTTATACCAATTTCTTAATTCTGTCTTCATTTAATATATGAAATACTTCTATAAAGAGAAATTTTTCCTCATATATCAATATGATACCTAGTGGTACAGTCCACATAAGATAAGGATAAATGCTTCATTCTTTCTCTTTATTTACAAGTGTTTTAAATATTGAGTCATTTCACTAGCATCCTTAAAAAGTAGGCATTACTTTTATTATTATTAACTCATTTATTCTCACATACTTGATATGTTCTCTTCCACTTGAGTTATTATCCATGTGAATGCTCACATTTTCCAATCTTTGTTCAGTAGTGCCTTCTTCAAGTTAGTTCCTAGTCCATTTAACATGACTCTAGTAGTCTTTGATAACTTCTTTGTAATCAGCTATAAGCTTGAAGTTCCAGTCTTATTCCTATGTTGTTATTTTTTCCCCTCAGATCTGGACACAGCCATATTTCCAAAGAGCTCTTGTTCCTTGTTGTGGGAATGGGGTTTGGATACCAAAACTTGCCTGTAAGTGGTGTCCACTGTTATTTAATTCATTTTTCCTAGGGCTTTTCAGTAGTAACTACATATTTTTAAGTATCATGAGACTGTTTTGATACCTCCAATTTAAATATATGGCAATAGAGTTGCAGTTAACGTATATATCCTTTTCCCATGCCGCAAATCCTGGTTATCAAGAACACTAGGAAGGAAAGAATTAAAATATCATATCCCTCAAAACATACAACAGTATAAAAAATACCAGTACTAACTTTACAACCAACAAGATGGTTAATAAAAAATACTTTAAGATTAATTTATGCTGTTTTATTTGCCATTAAGATACATTCTGCTAGAGATCTACATGCAAATTACTGTGATTTCAAGTCAGCTGGAAAGATTCCTTCGTGAGGTTATGTCACCAACCAGCAGAATATAAATGCAGATGATTTATTTCAATTTATTCATTTAATTTATTTTGAGGGATTGCTTTTAAAAAGCATTTATTTTGTTTTATAATTATATGAAACAGTTACATCTTTCCAAAGTTAAATCTATAAAATAAGACACATTCCAAAATATCAAACTGCTATGTCTGTATCTCTGTCTCTTTCACTCTATTCTTTGTATAATTTCTGCTCTCCTTTACTTTAATGTGCATTTTTATTAATCATAAAGAATGATAATTTAATTTAGTAAATAATTTATCACTATGTGGTCTATTTTATTTACTCTATTTTCTATTGCATATTTTAGAGTATTTGAGAGGTTTGTAGTTTTGTCTTTTTTTGTTTGTTTAACTTCTCACAAATTATTCATATAATACCCTTATGCACTGACCTTCTTCATATGTTTATTCATTTATTTTTTTTTATTAGTTCGTAATATAAGCAATATTGATTTGTTTCCTCTTTTCCTCAGCATCTGATTTAAAGAAATGTCAGTTGCTCCCAGTTAATATTGTAATTCATTCAGTAAACACCAAGTTTATACTATTTTCATCATTCGCTCAACATTTTTGGAAAATTGTTCAGAATCTACATTGTCAGAGCATATGGTCACTATATTCTCTACTTTCTCTTGAAAGATTATAAATTGAGTTATATTTCTGCAGGTGAATGTACATTTAATGCTTACCAAGAGTTCTTCTCTTGAAGACCCTGCAGTCATTTTGGTGTTATAAAGCTTATTCTCTCATTGATTAACAGGAAAGTTTTCTGGGAGAAAATCATGGTAAGTTTTAGCACGCTTACCATGATGTCTCTCTGGACTATATACTTGAGAGTCAGTTGGGCTGGATATAAAAATTTTGGATTGTTTTTTTTTTCAGGTTTTGATATTTTCTATCAAAAAGCAATGATGTCTCAAGCCTGATAAAAATCTGAATTTATTTCCTTCCTAAAGAACTTAATCTTTTGTCTTGAGTGCTCAAGGGATTTTTTTTATTCTTCTTCAATGTTCAGTAATTTTACTGAAAAATTACTTGATGATTGTGAACATGGATCAATTATCCAAGAAAATAGTATGCACTTTCTATAAGCAATTTGAGTCATTTATTATTTCTAAAATGATTTTGAATTATTATATTTTTAAATTTTCTATAGTTTTCAGCCTTCTTCTTCAGGGATTCCTGGAAAACCAGTGCTGCTTTTATTCTTGTTTGCTTATCTTTTTGCTGGTTTTTTTTCTTTTTTTAGAATTTTTTAAAAAGAAATTTTAGATTACAGAAAAGCTGCATCAAAAATATAGGGGATTCCCATACCCCAACTTTCTCCCTCTCACATTTTCCCTTATTAATAACATCTTCTATATGTTACAATTGTTGAACAAATATGGAAGCATCTCTACTAACCAAGATCTATAATTTATATTATGATTTACACTTTGCACTGTATACTTTCATAAGTTTTGAAAAAATGTATAATGGCCTATATCCTTCATTGCAAAATGATTCAGAACAATTCCAATGCCCTAAAAATGCCCTATGTTCCACCTATTCTTCCTTCTCCCTCCCTGCAGAACCTCTGGTAACTATCTTTATATCAATGTTACAAATCTTCCATTACTACAATAATAATAGGTCTACTATGGTCTATGATTGCATTCCTCCTTATGTTTGTTGATTCCTCAATCTTGAGGATTTGGGCATGATGATGCCTTCTTTGCTTTAGATTGAGAAAGGGCATACCTTTATGGGGAAGATGGAAGGAACTGTTTTGTTTACAGCTGTAGATACTCTTCGATTTTTGGAATGGGGGTTGTCCATCATCACCATTTAGTTAGTTATCCTGAAATAAGTTATTATATATTCCAAGTTAAAGCCCACCAACAGGGTGCTGATTTCATGAAGTTGTTGCCTTGCCTATAGTGTCCAGATTTCTCTAGAGCCCTCAGGAGCAACCCTGTTTGAAGCTTTGTTTACTGTGGCAGTTAGTGAGATCCACCTGTGACATACATAAGAGTAACCTCTGGAATGACCTCTCAACTCACTTTGAAATCTCTTAGCTCTAAAAACTCTTTTATATTTCATTTCCCCTCATTTGGTCAAAGTCTTTTTCCCAATGAAATGCTGGTTAGTGCTTGGTGACAGTCCCTCGGTACCAGGTAACCTCAGCCTCAGCAGTCACGTCCCATTCTAGGTGGGGAAGGTAGTGTGTTTATTTACTGAGTTTGGCTTAAAGAGAAGCCACATTTGAGTATCAAGGAATATTTCAGAAGGCAATTCTTAGATAATATATATTATTAGGCTAAGTTTCAATTTTACAAGAATAAGATTCATAAGTACATTCATTAATATCAAGGGCTTGACTTAATGGTCAGTTTTCTTTTATTAGGCACTGCTATATATTCTAGAAATTCTTGCCACTCTATGAGAGAATGTAGCAGGACTCCCCAGAATGGGAATTTAATATTTTGTTGGTTATTGAGTGGATCTCCACACACTGAGATAACATCACATGACCACATGAACACATTCATATTCAATAGAATCATGTCCCAGGCGCAGCCTTTCACACACATCTCCCCACCACTAACCCTCTGCACCAGTGACCCTCCCCTGCCATGGCTGCCAAAAGAACACTCCCACAATTGTATTCTTAACCACAGTCCTCTGTCTCCTCAGAGTCCACTGTTCTTTCCTCCAGCCCTCCCTCCAACTCTATGGATAGTCCAGCCTACCCTTTAGCCCTGCTCACACTCATACTTCAGCATCCTCGACCCCATTCACATTGCTGCACCACCATCACCATCATCCACAGCCAAACCTCCCCCATCTGCCTTATCATGGATTCTACCCAGATTGAGTATCTGCTCACCACTCTCTATTTGCTTTCTGTCTCCTGTTAACCTAGCTTCCAGACTCTCCCTCTATATGTCTGCTCAATATCTGTAGTTCATATCAGTGAGATCATGCAATATTTGTCCTTTAGTCACTTTAGAAAAGTGTTTATTCAAATCTCTTGCCCATTTTTAAACAGGTCATTTGTCTTTTTATTTTCAAGATGTAAGATTTCTTTAAGTATGCTGAATATTAGGCCCATATCAGATAAATGGTTCCCCAAATATTTTCTCCCATTGAATAGGCTGCCTTTTCACTTTCTTGACAAAGTTTTTTGAAGCACAAAAGTTGTTTGTTTGTTTTTTAAGTTTAAGGAAATCCCATTCATCTATTTTTTTCTTTCCTTGTTCATGTTTTGGCTGTAGAGTTTGTGAAACCATTTCCTTCTACCTGATCTCATAAATGCTTCTCTACATTATCTTCTAGGAACTTTGTAGTCTTGGCTCTTATATTTAGGTCTTTGATCCATCTTGTGTTAAATTTTTCATAGGACATGAGATGGTGATCCTCTTTCATTCTTTTGGATATGAATATCCAGTTGTCTAAGCTCAGTTGTTGAAGAGACTATTCTGTCCCAGGTGAGTGGCATAGTAACCTTGTGGAATATCAATTGGCCAAATATTTGTGGGTCTATATCTGAACTCTCAATTGGGTTCCATTGGTCAGTATGTCTATCCTTGTGCCAATACCATGCAGTTTTGACCACTGTAGCTTTTTAGTATGCTTTAAAGTAAGGAAGCATGATTTCATTTTTCCTTTTCAAAATGTTTTTGGCTATTTTGGGCAACTTACCCTTCCAAATAAATTTGATAATTGGCTTTTTCAGTCAGTAAAAATTGTTGTTGAAGCATTTAATGGGAATGCATTGAATCTGTAAATAAATTTGGGAAGGATAGACACCTTAATAATATTTAGTCTTCCAACCCACGCACATTGAATATTCTTCCATTTATTTCAGTCTTATTTGATTTCCTTTAGCAATGTTGTAAAGTTTTCTGTATATAATCCTTTACATTCTTCGTTAAGTTTATTCCTAGATATTTGATTCTTTTAGTTGCTATTTTAAATGGAATTTTTTTCTTGATTTTCTACTCAGTTTGCTCATTATTAATGTACATAAATGCTACTGATTTTTCCATGTTGATCTTAAATTCTGCTACATTACTGACCTCAGTTATCACCTGTAGAAGCTTTGTTTTAGATTTTTCAGGATTTTCTATGTATCATGTCATCTGCAAATAGTGAAAATTTTTTCTTCTTTTCAATTTGGATGCCTTTTATTTCTGTTTTCTTGCCTAAGTGCTTGAGCAAGTACTCATAAAAAAATGTTAAGTAAGAGTGGTGACAGCAGGCATCCTTGTCTTATTCCAGATCTTAGAGGGAAGCTTTTAGCATTATATCATTGAGAATGATGTTAGCTATGGGTTTTTCATGTACACGTTTATCATGTTGGGGAAGTTTCCTTCAATTCCTATCTTTCAAAGTGCTTTTATAAAAAAAGCATGCTGTAAAAAAAAAAGAATGCTTTATTTTGTCGAATGCCTTTTCTGCGTCAATAGAGATGATCATGTTTTTTTTTCTTTGACCTCTTAATGTGGTGTATTACTTTGATTTTCTTATGTTGAACTAGCCTCGCATAACTGGGATAAGATCCACTTGCCAGCTTCTCTGCCAGCTCCTGGATATTCTCCATTTCACTTCTATTTTTCTTACGTGATTTTCTCTTGTGTTGATTTGCTCTTTTGTTCCTTTTAGTTTAATCTTCATTTCTGAAGTGACATTTTTTTATTCTTAATATTTTCCTGAGTGCTATCACTTGTCCCCTCAATTATGATATTTTCAAACTCTAAATTATTTCAATTTACTGTATTTTAATTTTTTTTTTAATTATTTGAACTTACCTTGATATATTTGATTCTAACTTCCATCTTCTTTGTGGGCATGTCTCAGGTTAACCCATACTCACTACCATTTCATTTTCTTAATAACATTTACTTATTTGGAAATAGTAGGTTAAATTTCATATGATTGTGGTGAAATCTCCCTATCATGTTCCTCTTGCAAATTTTTATGTGAAATTGGCTTTCCTGAAGTTCTAAGATGAAGATGTGTGTCAAGACAGTTTTTCTGGCTTGATTGTTCTAGATCTCCTTTCTTTGTTGGTTTCATAAGTATTGGAGATTGAATTATGTTCCCACAAAGGCATGTTCAGGTCCTAATCCTTTTTCCTATGAGAATGAACCCATTTGTATATAGGACTTTTAAAGATGTTAGCACAATTCAGTTGTGTCCAACTTAAATTAGGGTGGACCTTGATTCAATACTGTGGAAGTCCTTATAAGCAAAGGAAATTGGGCACAGAAAGAGAGAAGCCATGGGGAGAAGCCAGATGTTAGAATTAAATGGAAACTGGAAGAGAAAGGAGAAGATGCCACCATGTGCATTGCCATGTAACAGAAAAGCCAAAGACCAAGGACTGCCAGCAGCCAGCCCCAGAATGCCACAGTCTTCAGGAAGAAATCATCACTTGGCAATAACTTCAATTTTGGGCTTCTCCTAACCTTAAAATTGTGAGCCAATACATTCTCATTGTTGAAGCCAACCCAAAGTACGGTGCTTGTTTTTGGCGACTAGGAAACTAAAATAGTTTTTGGTACCAGAAAGTGGGGTTCTGTTATTGCAAATACCTAAAAATGTGGAAATGGCTTTGGAATTGAGTAATGGGTAAAGACTGGAAGAATTGTGAGGCACTTGATAGAAAAACCTAGATTGCTTTGAAACAACTGCCAGTAGACGTATGGATGTTAAAGGAATATGCAATGAGACATAAAGGAAATAAAGACTGTGTCATTGGAAGCTATAGCAAAGGAGATCCTTCTTAGAAAGTGACAGACAACTTGGTGAAATTAAGTTCTGATGTTGGATAAAAGGCAGAACTTGAAAGTGATGAACTTGGATATTTAGCTGAGGAGATTTCCATGCTAAGTGTGGAAGGTACAGCCTGGCTTCTACTTTCATCATATGGTGAAATGAGGGAGAAAGGGATAAGTTAAGAATTAAACTATTAAACACAAAGGAATCACCAATTAATGATTTTGAAAATTATAAGCCTATCCATATAGAGCCAGAAGCAGCTTTATCATGGACCTCCCTGAATTTTTGTAAAGTGACTTCCCAGAAAACAGTGTTTCATATGAGGGTTTAATTGAACAACCTTTGCTAAAAAAGGTCTTGTTGAACTTGAATCTACTCAGCCATTTCAGTGGGAGTCAGAATTGGAAATGCAGTTACTTTTCTGTCTGATTGTTAGGACCCCTGTGAACTCTACACAAAGCCAAGAAGGTTTTTGTGAAATTTGTATGAATAACAGCACTAATTGAAAGTGGATATGGCTCAGGTGCTTGTGCTCCTGCCTACTGCATAGGAGGTTGCTGGTTGGGATCCCGGTATCTCCTAAAGAAGACAATGGGCTGGCGCGACTAGCAGGTAAGGCACGCGGACATAACAAGAGAAACAAAAAAAGGGAACATAATGAGAGACACAATGAAGAGGGAAGCAGTGCCTCATAAAGAAGACAGCGAGCTGACCTGACGGGCAGGTACAGTGAGCTGACGAGACAAGATGACGCAACAAGAGATATGGGGAGGAAAAATAATGAGAGCACAACAAAGCAAGGAGCAGAGGTGACTCAAGAGGTTAGGTACCTCCCTCCCACACCAGAGGTCCCGGGTTCGGCTCCCAGTGCCTCCTAAAAAGAAACAAGGAAGAAGAACAGTCACGGCAAGTGAAAACAACAAAGGAGTCAGGAGAAATAAATAAATAAATAAAATAAATCTTAAAAAAAGAAGAAAGCACTGCCAACTTGGAGTGAAAGGGTCAGAGAAGGGATACAATGAAGGAAGAATGACTTCAAGGGCAGAACCATGAAAGCAGAGGTCTGGACTGAAAAGATCTCAGGCCAAGATAGTGGGCCCATCATGTCTGTGGAAAGGGCAGGTCTACCCCTGCATTTGGAGGGGGCAGAACCTTCTGCCCCTGTGCTTAGAAGAGTTGGGCCTCACATCCCCCTGTTCAGAGAAATTATTGCCACATCAATACTTAGAGAGGGTGGGGCCTGTACCCAAGTGTATAGCAAGAGAGAGAACGGCCACTGCACAAGTACTTGGAAGGGGTAGGGGCTGTATTACATCAAGCCAGGAGAGATGACTCTCAGACTTTGAAATATAATGGATTTGCCCTGCTGGGTTTTGGACTTGTTTGGGACTCATGGTCCCTGCTTTCCTTCCAATTTACCCTTTCTGGAATGGGAATATTTAGCCTCTATCTGTCCTATTATTATATATATGAAACATATAATTTGTTTACTAGGTTTTACAGGTCCACAGATGGAGAGGAATTTTGACCCCAAATGGACCATGCTAAGTTTTATGAGATTTCAGACTTGGCATTGTTATAAAATGGCTTAAGGTTTTTGGGATGTTGTGATGGAATGAATATATTTTGTTTGTAAGAAGAAAATATCTTTTGGGAGTCCATAGGACAGACTATTGGAGATTTAGTCATGTCCCCCACAAAAGGCAGAATCAGGTCCCACACCCAGGTCTTGTGGGTATGCACACATTTGTAAGCAGGACCTTTGAATGTGTATTAGTTAAGGTGTGCTCAAACTCAATGATGACATAATTCAATACAGCTGAATTCCTTATAAGCAAAGGGAATTGGACACATGTAAAGAGAAGCCACAGGGAGCAGCCAAAGAAGCTAGAAGTCAACAGAACCTGGAAGAGAGAGGAGAAGATGCTGCCATATTGGCATGTTGCAGAAAAGCCAAGGACCAGGGATTGTCAGAAGCCAACCCTAGAATACTACAGTCTTCAGGGAAAAATCATCACTTTGCTGAGTTCTCAATTTTGGACTTCTCTTAGCCTTGAAAACATGACCCAAGATATTCCCATCATTGAAATCAACCCATTGTATGGTATTTGTTTTAACAGCTAGGGAACTGAAAATATAAGTAATAAAAGTATAGCCTTGTTCTTGTCAGACTTCTTATTTGTTCTCCTTCTTCTTTTTTTTTTTTTTTTAATTATTACTCCTCTTTACTTTTAAACTATTTTCCCCATCCTGATCAATGTGGTTCAAATATTAATAGTTTCTCTTCAATGTGAGATTTTGTCCTTGGGATTGTTAGTTTTTCAGTTTGAAAAAATGAATAAGACCTAGGATTCTACACCCTCTTTAGTACTTTCCTTGTATCCATAACATAAATGAAAGTATGCCAAGGTCCCTCCACTTTTCACATGCTGTTCACTGATTGCTCCCTCCCACACAATTTCAATAATGCAATTCGCAATTTGATGGTTCTGTTTGCCTCAGATTCGTCCAGTGCCTTTTGCTTTCTTCTGCTTCTCCAAACAGTTTCTGATAACTTGTGGGTTTTGAAGTAGTGTTTTTTCACCATCCAGTTATATTTGGGTATTCATGAGTATATCTTATTACCTGACACTATTGTAAAAATCATCTTTGCTAATCTAGTCATTCTGCCATTATCTTCTCCCAGTTCCTTATTTAATACTTACTTTTGAATGACAGTTTAGCTAAACATAAAATTTAGACTACTGGGTTTTTTTGTTTTTTTTTGGTCTCAAGGTTTTGAAGCTTTCATTTCACTGTATTTTGGTGTCTATTGTTGTTAGTGAGAAGTGCATTAACTCTTTTTGGAGAGAGGGAGCTGCAGAGATTGAAACCCACAGAAACAGAGAGAAGAAGCCACAGAAACCAGGAAGCTAAAAGCAACAAGACCTCTTGGAGAAGGGAGACATGCCATGAATCTTTCCATTTGACAGAGAAGTCCAGGATCACCAGCAACTGGTCAGTCTCGAATCTTTAAGCTTATAAGTTAATAAATCCCCATTGTAAAAGCCAACCCATTTCTGGTATGATGCTTTCAGCAGCAAACTAAAATACATACCATACACAGAGTTTCATTTAACAATTCAATGTAGTATTTCTTTTACGAAAATATTCACGTTATTTTCTTTCTAGGGTTAGAGAAATAATTTAAGTTTTCTACAGATATAACATTCATAAGACTAAAATTTACATATACTAGAAATAATGATATAATGCATTTCAGAAAGCTTGGACCCGGAAGTCAGTAGATAATTTTTTTTCTCTGATATTAATTAACTAGGTTAATTTGGTATATTCACCTAAACATTTTTTACTTAGGATTTTTTTAATCTTTAATGGGAGTTTATCATTCTTTGTTCCTGTCTTATAGAGATCTTGGAAGGACAAGACTACCTTTTAAATATGTAGAGAGAAGAAAACAGCTCTATCAAGTTGAACATTATTTGACTAGTTTCAATATATATGTAAAAGCATAAGAAATGCATAATATTTATTTGAAAGTAAATAAATGTCAAAGGTGTAATTATATGTGTGTGCATGTATAAATCCTTACATATGTGCATATATATACTTATGTGGAAATATTTAATAAAAATGTTAAATATAAATTTTCAGCAGCAGACAATTCTTAGGTGAAAAAATGATGTTTTGATTGACATTATTATGCTATCAATATGCTATGCTTCCAAATATATTATGCATTCACATAGAAAATATAGGAAATAATTCTTCTACATGTTAAAAGCATTATTATGTAGAGAGACAGAATAAAGAAAAATATATGGTATTACTTAGCTTCTTACAGTAGCAATTAGAATGGAAATAGAAGTGTTATCCTACTTATATTTACAAGTGTATTATACTTCCATAGTCATATTCCTAAGGGACTTATAAAACAACCAATCATGCTTCTATTAAAATGCAAGATGCTATATTTCATTTAAAATTGCTTCAGGAACTATTGTGAAAATTTCACTAAAATGAGAATGTTTTTATCCATATTCCTATTATTTCTTATTTATCAATTGATGAATTTATTCACAATGTTAAGCTGCAAAAGAGTTTTACAAGTTCTTTTTTGTTCATATCATAGTGTTATATATTATTAATCATTTATGAGTAAGACAATGATACTTCTTAATATTAAGCTAATCATATAAAATGAACTTTAATAAAAATAAAAAATATATTCAATGCTTTACAGTAAATCTTTTCAGTGCAGGAACATTGATTCTGAAAAATAAAGCAAGAAACACATGGGACATTATTATGATCACTGAGGCTAACTAGAGTACAACAGAAATGTTCAATCTATTCTTTATCATCAAGTCCAGAGAGAAGAAAAATCTTAATAAAAGCTTTAACTTTTTAAGAGTTTTTTTCTTCACTTTTTAAACCAACCTCATCACACACTAAACACATAATCTTTTCTTCTGTTTGGCACAGAACTTTGCTTTTGGACCCTGTGTTCAATATGTTGGTTTCACTAAGGTTAATTAGAACATTATCTCTTAAAACACAGCTTCTGTGAAGGGGTGAAAAAAATCAGGCTTAAAAGAACAAACTGCTGTATATCAACATGTACATTTTAAAATTACTTTTTTCTATTTACAGTGCATACTTTATTTCTCATAGGAATGCTTGATATTTAAATATAGTATACCAAAACAAACACAAATTATTTTCAAATAGTATCAATAGCATATAACCTTTTACTTTTATGTTTCTTTTATATGTTTGGTTTAATAATTTAAACATATTAGGTTATTGCCTATCAATAGTTTAGTAGCAAAAAATATTTTATTGCTGAGCTATAAAATCTTTCTTTCTGTGAGCTTATGTTTTAAAATAAGATTTAGTTTTCTCTAGGAAAAAAAAAATCCTAAGAAAAAGAATTTCTTTATGCTTTTTAATGATCATACATTTAAATAAAATATGTATGATTGCACTTATAATAAAATACTGGTAAAATAGTAAGTCTACTTCATTTTTGAAGTTTAGTTTTCTTTATGTACAGTATGATAAAGTTCCAAACGGAACAGAAAAGATGACACCAAAGCTGAGCAAAACACATTCTTTTGTGTGTTTAAAATTATTTTATCTCTGCCTAGCAAACTATTCTTTAGAGGAAAGTATGATGACTATTGCTTAGACACTATTTCCAGGAGATTTGTAGAAGTTTTTTTAAAATAAGGTTTTTAATTCATTTGTTGTGAAGAGATGAAGTGCCCAGTCTGTGCTTAGTTCTACCCAAATCCAGCCCCTCAAGGAGTCTTTGTGTTAAAAGATATGATTTCTATATTTAAACATTTTATTACAAAGTAGTACATAAATGCCACATAAAAAGTGGTGAAGCCAATTGCTGTGAAAATACATGGGAGCAATAACTAATTTTCTTTAAAAATTAAAAATCAGGACTGTTTTTGGCAATTATTCTTTAATAATTTAAATATTCTGCTAAGCTTAATATTTAGATATAAGAAGAATAGTACTTATTTCCCCCTGAGAAGTCAATGGTCCCACTTTAGCATGAATGGTTAATTTGTTTATCAAACATCATATAGTGCTTTGTATCAAGCACTATTTTAAGGGATTAATAAAATCCTTGCATATTAGGTCAACCCCATGAAGAAGGTCTTATTATTATTATACCCATGTTATAAATGAGGAAACTGAAACACAGAGAAGTTTTACCCAAGGCCATACAACTTTTAAGTATATAAGGCAGGATTTGAACTCCAAGACAGACAAGTCTGTCTCCAGAGCTTGTCTTCTTAATTTAGGTCTAGTCACAGTTTACTCACTGATGGTTTCAAGCATCACTATAATTGCTTGACCACTGCATTCATTTCCTATTGCTGCTGTAACAAACTATCACAAACTTAGTGTCTTAAAACACCACAAATTAATTCATTATACTAAACGTCTGGAGGTCAGAAATCTATTACAGGACTCACTGGGTTAAAATTAAGGTGTCAGAAGGCCTTGTTCCTCTCTGGAATCTTCAGGGGAGAAGCCATTTCCTTGTCTTTACCAGCTTCTATTGGCAGCCACATTCCTTGCCTATGGTCTTCCTCCATCTTCAAAACCAGTAACATCTCATCTCTCTGACAATTGTTGCAGTTTCATCTCTCTCTTACCACACAGCTGGAAGCAGTAGGGTGGTCTTCTTTTTTTTTTTCTCTCTCTTTTTTTTTTTTTTTT